>CAUYPK010040116.1:0-11818 GCA_963574355.1 Loris lydekkerianus | reverse complement strand
CCCCGGGGACCCGGCCGGCCGAACTGTCATGGACCAGGGGTCCGCGCAGGCAGACCTGTCATGGAGCAGGGGTTCTGTGAGGGAGTACTGTGATGGAGCAGGGGTTCTGAGAGGGAGTACTGTGATGGAGCAGGGGTTCTGTGAGAGAGTACTGTGATGGAGCAGGGGTACTGGGAGGGAGTACTGTGATGGAGCAGGGGTTCTGTGAGAGAGTACTGTGATGGAGCAGGGGTTCTGAGAGGGAGTACTGTGATGGAGCAGGGGTTCTGTGAGGGAGTACTGTGATGGAGCAGGGGTTCTGTGAGGGAGTACTGTGATGGAGCATGGGTTCTGTGATGGAGTAATGTGATGGAGCAGGGGTTCTGTGAGGGAGTACTGTGATGGAGCGTGGGTTCTGGGAGGGAGTACTGGGATGGAGCAGGGGTTCTGGGAGGGAGTACTGTGATGGAGCAGGGGTTCTGTGATGGAGTACTGTGATGGAGCAGGGGTTCTGGGAGGGAGTACTGTGATGGAGCAGGGGTTCTGGGAGGGAGTACTGTGATGGAGCAGGGGTTCTGGGAGGGAGTACTGTGATGGAGCATGGGTTCTGTGAGGGAGTACTGTGATGGAGCATGGGTTCTGTGATGGAGTAATGTGATGGAGCAGGGGTTCTGTGAGGGAGTACTGTGATGGAGCGTGGGTTCTGTGAGGGAGTACTGTGATGGAGCGTGGGTTCTGTGAGGGGGTACTGTGATGGATCGGTGGTACTGTGAGTGAATATTGTGATATGGCAGGGATTCCTGGTAGGGAGTCCTGTGATAGGAAGTACTGTGTTATGGTGGGGGTGCTGTGATGAGGTTAGTGTAATGTGATGTGGTCCTTTCATGGTTTGCGCACTCTGTGATTAGGTAGGGGTACAATGATGGAGGTACTGTAATGGTGTGGGGGTACTATGACAGAGGTATTGGGGTAGGGCCACTATGTTTGGGGGTACTATGATAGTGGGTATTATGATGTGGCAGAGGTAGTGTGATGGGGCTACTGGGATGGGATAGCTGAACCTGATGTGGGTGGCAGACATTGGGGTCAGCTCAGCCTGGATGGTGGGTGTGAGTGGTGCTGCCAGGTGAGGAGATGGGTGGGGATGGAGCAAGGGTGAGGCCCTGGGAGGGGATGGAGACCGTATGCCCCGCAGCAGAATGGCTGGAGCTGAGCCCTGGATGCATGGGCCGGTTCAGGTGCCATTGGAGCCACAGGTGGCTATGCAGGTCAGCATGTCTGCCTGTGGCTGTTGGGGCTACTGTGTGCAGGTGGCTGGGGGATGGTGGAGTCGGACAGGTGTGGGGGCCGGACAGCCTTCTACTGCCCCCAAGGTCTCCAGTGGGGCACTAGGCCCCATTACAGAAGCCTTAGCCTTCCCCGAAAAGCCTCCCAATGGTCTGGCCCCCTCCTGTTTTGCTGAGACTTTAGACAGGCACAAAGTCTCCGCCTCTCGGATAACAGCAGAATGACCCTATGGGCTAAATGTCTGCTCTGGGCCACTGGAGTGGAGAGTGGGTTGTGCTAGAGAACTCGGAGCTGCGTGAGTCCACAGATGTGGACCTTGCATATGAGTCTAGGAGGGGAAAGCCTTCCCTGCAGACCTGTCTGGCACAGCCAGATCACACAAAGTTCATCTTTAGGCCAGTCTCAGGTCAAGGGTCAGGCCAGGCTGAGCCCTAGCTGTTCTCAGAGAGGGCCATGCCTCCCATGGCCAGGCTGTTTAGCCATGAGGCCCTGTTACCTACCTTGCTGGCAGGAGCCATTGCCAGCCCCAGCCTCAGGTGGAGAAGGCCATCTGAGTAGTCCTTTGTCAAGGCCAGACAGTTGACCTTTCCTCTAGGTCATTGTCTGGCCCCATGCCTGGGAGTGAGCGCTGGTCTGCTGGGCCTGGGAGCAGCCCTCACTCTCCTGCCTGGGCATTCCAGGCCTGGCAAGGACACAGGAACCCACTGTCCTGCCAGCCACGTGTACCTGTCCACCACCCTGGAACCTTTCCTCCCAGCTGTGCTTGGCCCCACGCCCCTACCATCAGCCAACCTTTCTCACCAGCAACATGGGTCCCTGGGAGGTCCTGCATTGCCTCTCCTCCCTATCCCCTGTAGAAGATACCGGGGGCCACAGGGAGGGCCTGGGGACCAGGTGTATGCATTTGAGGGACACCAGAGCCCCACTGTCACCCACCTCAGCGTCACCTGGACTGTCACTGCAGGAATCAGCCCGGACTGGAGCGGCTGCAGGTGGAAAGTGAAGGGTAGTCTGGGACTGAGCACAGCCATGCAGGGACACAGTGTTCCAGAAGGACTCAAGACATTGGGAGTTTTACAAGGGGTTAACCAGAGTGGCATCTTCAGGAGCCAAGAGTCCTTAAAGGAGGGCCCACCTGCATGGGGGCTGGAAACACTGAGTGTTCACTACTGAGGCCGAGGAGCCAGGCAGGGGCTTCACAGGACCCCAGGAATCTTGTGCCTCCTTGCTGGTGGTGGTGACTGCCCCTTACTGGCTCCAGGGAGGCACAGCCATATCACACAAAAGTCATCTTTAGGCTACAAGAGGTGTGGCCTTAGCCCTGAGACAGACTAAGCCAGAGGAAGGACTCCCTGCAGGAGGCAGCATTTGGTTGTGCCTCAGAGGATCATAGGATCTAACCAGAGGACTGTAGGCTCCACTGGAAGGCTTGGGGTCTCTTCACTAACTGTCTCTTCCCATCCTTGGCACTAATCATTTGCTGAAGAAATACATTAATCAAGTAGGAAGTGGGGCAGGGACAGGGGCAGAGGGGATGATAACGCAGCAGTGACTGAGCTTCAGCCCTGGAGCCTCCAGAAGCTGGAGACCACTGTTGCTGACCAGCAGGAGGGCCGGGAGGCCGCCTCCCCCCTGACACTGTGAATTGTTTTCTCAGGGAGGGGCCGGAATTGCCCACCACCCCCGCCAGGTAGAGCTTTCTGGGGAGGTAGCATTTGGCCTGGGTGTGGGCTGGGCTCCAAGGGCTTCCTTAGGGATGTTATCCAGGTTGGCATCAGAGGATTCTGCCTGTCAGCCTCTCCCCTGCCCAGTCTGTTCTGTGAATGCAGCCAGAAAGAGGGAAGTCAGGGCCACTCCTGGAGGTGCCTCGGAGGCTGACCCAGTTCTCAGCCTGGATCTGGGGTGTCTCGGGCCACACATGCAAACCCAGAGGGCTGCTTCCTCCGACAGAGCGAGAAGAAAGTGGGTCTGCGGGAGGATGCAGGCAGGGGAGGGGCTCCCCCCTCAGCCCCAGCCAGTCGCTTGGGGCCATCAACCTCCCTTCTTGTGCATCCAGGCCCGGTGTGCTGTGCTTCAGCCTAGCACAGACTCAGTGGGACCAGTGCCCTGGGGCAGAACCAGGGGGCAAAATGGAGAGAGGGGTCTTCCTCAGAATCCAGGCTTCTCCTGGTGGTTGCTGACTCCATCCTGCCACTGCCCTGACCCTGCCTATCAGCTTTGGCCCTGCCAGTGGGCCCTGACACACATGTGACCCACTCTGCAGCCTCCCTGCGTTGCCTGAGGGTGGTGTGGCTCCTGCTCTTCTACCCCCACCTTCCCTGAGAGTGTCCGTGTCGTGGCGGGTGCTGTGCCGTCAGAGCTCTGGGAGATGGTGCTGTAGCCTGTGCCATGGGAGCTCCAGGAGACAGGTGCTGTTGCCTGTGTCCTCAGAGCTCTGGGAGATGACTGCTGCTGCCTGTGTGCACGGCCCCAGCCCCAGGGTCCTGCACCACTGGGCATTCCACAGATGCTTCTCTTGAAAGGTGGCCTTATGACCTCCCTAGCTCCTGCGGGACACTGGGAAGATGTCACAGGGACCTCAAAGTCCACATGTCCAAAGCTGATGCTATCAGCTTTGCCTAACCTGCCTCTGTAGAGCCCGGCCCAGCCTACAGCACCAGGGTGCCTAGCTCCTCCCTGGCTCTTCTGCCCCTCCCCACCCTTCCAGGTGACGCGGGACTGGGGAGGTCTGCTGCATTCAACTCCTGAAGGAGCTTCCAGATGATCACAGCAAGCAGTTTAAGCAAGGCCTTAGAGCCAGGTATGGGCTGGAGTGGAGGAGGGTGGAGTCATCACCCCTTGGGACCCTGGGGGCCTTGTGTACATACATACCTGTGCACACACCTCCCCTTCAGTCCACCCTCCCAGGGTGCCTAGGCTCCCCAGCCGGCCTCCGGCCTCCCACCTCCATCTCCAAGCCTCTGAAGGGCTTCCTGTCAGTATACAGAAGGGAGAAAGAGGGTGAATGCAGGAAGGTCACGCCAGGAACAGGGGCTAGGACCTGAGGGAGACTTGTCATACAGGCTGGGATTCTGTGTGCTGGGGCCCTGAGAGTAGGCATGCCTCTGACTCTCGTGAGCAGGTGACACTCTGGGTGGGAGGAGAGCTGTGGCCAGCTGTGTCCTCTGCTCCCGAGCCCCCACTCCAGCACCTTGTCTCCTGCTGGCTTCCACCACCACAGAGCTCTGACTGGAATGTTCAAAGCTCGAAACAGAAAGGCAGGCAGAGAAAGAACAGGGGGTGTGGGCAGACAGAGCCAGATATTTCTGGGCAAAAACAAGGGGAAATTTTGATCTTTGAAGCATCAGCGTAGGGGTCCTGCCAGATATTCCCACAGCTTCCTGCGAGCAGTTCCTGCCCACTGTGGCTCTCAGGCTGGGAGGGAGGGGGTCTGGGTGCTGCCCTGAAGGGCCCCCAAGGCCCCCACTCTTCCTCAGCACAACTGTGCTTAACTCGATACTCTGGTTGTCCACAGCAGTGCCCTGGGCCCTGGAAAAGCAGGACTCCACAATTCCACAAAACAATGTGTGCACACGTACACGTGTACACATGGAAACTTCATGTGGTCTGCAAATTACGAACATCCTTAAAATACGAAAATGCATTCTTTTGCATATGAGACAGAAACCAAGTCTCCTGGCACCCTTCCCACAGGAAGCTGAGCCTTTCAGCCTTGCAGCCCAGGGCCAAGCCACTTGCTGGCTTAACCCAGTTCCCGAGAGATTCCTTCCTCAAGGCCTAACCTGGAGCTGGTCCTCAGAGAGCAGGCATTGAAGCAGAGCCATTCAGCGTGAAGGAGGTGGGCCTGTGGGTGCCACGGCGCAGGTGGAGCTGTGCAGGCAGGCAATCTAGGGTGCACACCCCAGACTTTGGGCAAAACCCTTTCTGTGTCATATGCCCCCCTGGACAGGCCCCAGGCTCTCCAAGCTGTTCCCTCCCCTTGAAACCCTGATGTGGGGCTGACCCAGTGGCTCAAGGCTATAATCCCAGCACTCTGGGAGGCTGAGACACGTGGATTGCTTGAGCTCGGGAGCTAGAAACCAGCCTGAGAAAGAGTGAGACCCCCACCTCTGCTAAAAATAGGAAAACTAGTGGGGCAGTGTGGTGGGTACCTGTAGTCCCAGCTACTTGGGAGGCTGAGGCAGGAGGATGGATTGAGCCCAAGAGTTTGATGATGACTCCATGGCACTCTACCCAGGACAACAGAGTGAGACTCTGTGTTTAAAAAAAAAAAAAAAGCTGTAGTGTGCTCACAGCTCCATGCCCACCTGCACTGGGAATGAGTTCCTGAGGTATTGGGTGCTTGGCTTATCAGTGCAAGGTTGCTCCATCAGGGGTCACATTCCTTAGGAATCTCCTCTTAAGTTCAGCTGCATAGTTTGGTACAGCTGACCCCATCCACATCCTGGCCGTTGAAATGGGCACAGGGCAGTCTGACCAAGCAGCCTGCCCCATCCCCTGACCACGCTCTGCCAGGGTTGGCAGCCTCCCCTCCTAGCTGCACAGAGGGAGGAGTGGCCCGTGACATCACAGGGACAGGTGAGTCCTGGTCCTGCTCTCAGGAGGTTCCAGGGAAAGGGATTGAGGAGAGGGAGTTGGGGTCCAGACTCACCCCGGCACGAGGCTACTGACAGGGAGGCTGGGTGGGGGGAGCGCAGTGGGGATTTCAATTCAATTAGGGAGGAACCGATCCAACCACCCACAGCTCTAAGAAATGAAAACAACATTCAGAAGCACAATGGACTCACTGATTGTTCCTTTATTCAAGTCAAAAACAATGCGATGGCTCACTCAGCGGCAGTCTGCTTGCCTCACAAGCTGATTGTCACAGAAGTCAAAACCCTGGGAAGGAATGTAATTCAGATGCAAACCTGATTTGGGAAACAAATCAGCTCACCCCTCCTCAGTTTAGGGAGATCTTTGGTGCAGCAGCAGGAGCTTCTGTAAGGACTGACTTTGTTAGAGGCCCCCTCCCCGCTAGTAAATCCAAGGTGTTTCTGCGTATTGATCTCTGCAAAGGTCAAGGAATAAGCAATTAGGAAAATCTGTAAGTCTTCAAAGAAGTACCAGGAGGGAATTAGCATGGGGTCAGACACTAGTTCAGAAGAGACGCAGCCAGCCAACTGTCTGGATCATCCTCTCTTTGGGACTTTTGTTTTCTGAGGTATCACCTACATCCCTTAAAGTGCACAGATCATAACCTGCTGCTCAGATTTTGCACGCACGCATGCATGCACACACACTCTCATAAACACACCAGTGTAAGCACCAAACAGATCTCCTGCACCCCCAGAAGGCTCCTTCCAGCCCTTCCCTGCCTCTGGGGGATAACTGGTGTTCTGACTTCTACAACCCTAAATTTTTCCTGATTTTTCTTTTCTTTCTTTTCTTTTCTTTTCTTTCTTTCTTTCTTTCTTTCTTTCTTTCTCTTTCTTTCTTTCTTTCTTTCTTTCTTTCTTTCTTTCTTTCTTTCTTTCTTTCTTTCGAGACAGAGTCTCACTATGTCGCCCTCTGTAGAGTACTGTGACATCACAGCTCACAGCAACCTCAAACTCTTGGGCTTAAGTGATTCTTTTGCCTCAGCTCCCAAGTAGCTGGGACTACAGGCATCTGACCACAAGGCCCAGCTATTTTTTTGTTGTACTTAATGCCCAGCTATTTTTTGGTTGTAGTTGTCATTGTGTCTGGCAGGCCCAGTCTGGATTCGAACCCTCCAGCTCCGGTGTATGTGGCTGGCACCCTAGCCGCTGAGCTACAGGTGGCGAGCCACCTCGTTTTTTTCTTGATCATATAACATCATTTTGTTTCAAATTCTTTTGTTCGACAGTATGCCTACGAGATTCCTCCATGCTGTGGGTATCCATAATTTGTTCTTTTTCAGCGTGGTAAGTATTCTGTTTTATGAACTTTATGCTATTTCTTATCCATTCAATTATTGATAGACATTTGGGGTTGTTTCTGGTTTGGGGTTATGATGAATAAAACTACTATAAACATTCCTGTGGATGTCTTCTGGCCGACTCGTTTCTGTGAGGTATGTAACTTGGGACAGAGTTGCTGGACCGTGAGAGCACATATATTTGGCTTCAGGAGATGCTGCAGGTTTCTGCAGTAGTTCAACCTCCAGGAGTAGGTGAGAGTTCCAGTTGCTCCACTTTCTCACCAACACCTGATATTATTAGTCCTTCACATAGCAGTCACATCAGTGGGTTACTTGGAATGCAAGTCTCAAGACACTGTCCTATAACCGGAGCTGGCTCCCCAGGTTCGGAGAAGGCAGCTAATTCTCCAGCAGAGTGGAACCCACGCTGAGATCATGCAGGTGTCACACCCGGTTCAGAAGAGGCATCAGCATGTTTATAGCATGCATGGGTTGGCACTGATGCAAAAGTTAAAGGGGGAGAAAGCTCCTGCCAGATTGTAAGTCTTTTATATATTCATTCAACAAACATTTACTGAGTGCCTACAACCACTGGGGATACAGCTGTGAATAGAATAGACAGAATCCCTCTGCTGGAGGTTACTCCAGTGACGGGAGAGAGATGGTAAGTACATGTTTGAAGTACACTAAAATCTCTGGATGGCTCCTGTGGCTCAGTGGGTAGGGCACCAGCCCCATACACTGAGGGTGGTGGGTTCAAGCCCAGCCCTGGCCAAACTGCAATAAAAACTAGCTGGGCGTTGTGGCGGGCACCTGTAGTCCCAGCTACTCGGGAGGCTGAGGCAAGAGAATTGCTTAAGCCCAAGAATTTGAGGTTGCTGTGAGCTGTGACCACGAGGCACTCTACCAAGGGCAACATGGTGAGACTGTTTCAAAAAAACAATAGCAGCTGGAAGGAGGAAGTTACTGGTTTCCTTTCTTTTTTTCTTTTCTTTCTTTCTTTTTTTTTTTTTCTGATATAGAATCTCATTCTGTCACCCTGGGTAGAGTGCTGTGGCATCATTGCAGCTCACAGCAACCTCAAACCCTCAAGCGATCCTCCTGCCTCAGCCTCCTGAGTAGCTGGGACTATAGGTACCCACCACAACACCCAGCCAGAATTTGATACTTTTAAAAAAGAGAATGTTTTTTGAGACAAAGTCTCACTTCATCACCCTGGGTAGAGTCCTGTGGCATTATCGTAGCTCACAGCAACCTCAATCCCTTTGGCTCAGGCGGTCCTCTTGCCTTAGCCTCCCCAGTAGCTGGGACTACAGATGCCCACTACATTGCCCAGCTAGTTTTTTTTTTTTTTTTGCCCAGCTAGTTTTTATATTTTTCCAGTTGAGATGGTGTCTTGCTCTTGCTCAGGCTGGTCTGGAACTCCTGAGCTCAAGCAATCCACCGCTTTGTCCTCCCAGAGTGCTGGGATTACAGGCGTGAGCCAAGTTACTGGTTTCTGGGACCTAGAAGGCTGATGGAGAAGCTGTTTTTGTTGGTCATGTTTGTCTGCCATGGTGGGGTTTTGGGGGGTGGGGTGATGGAGCTCCATTTTTCATGCAAAGTTGGAGAGAGCTAGTGGATTGGGGGAAACTCTGGGCTGCCAAACACATCTGGGAGTCATCAGTGACTAAGCAAGCCACGGTCGGGACTGAGGCCCAAGGAGTGAGTGTAGACAGGAGAAGGGTACAAGAAATGGGTGATGGGACAGTTCAGCGTTTACAGATCAGGCCAGGAAGCAGAAGTAGCGGTGGAGATGGAGAGGGGGCAGGTATCTAGGCAGGAGGCAGAAGGAGAGCTCAACCTGGGGCAGGCCCAGCCAGGGGGTCGTGGTTGGCTGCACCACCAAGCTGTCCCTGACAGGCCCAGGAAGGGGAACAGTGGGCTGACCGCTGGGTCTAATGTGGAGGTCAGTGGTGCCCTTGACAAAAGATCCTGGAATGGTAGGAGCAGATGCCTGCTGGAAAAGGTCAAGAGAACAGCAGACACAGCACAGAGCACTCACCCAACAGCCTCACTGCAAGGGGAGAGAGAGGAAGGGCTGAGGGGGGCAGGGAGGGCCCACTCGAGCTGTGTTTTTGTATTTCAGCATTTCTGAGGCATAATTCACATCCCATAAAACCCACCCCCTCTTCATACAATTCAGCGGTCTTCAGTACAGTTGCAAGATTGTGCAAGCACCACACTATCTAATTTCAGAACATTTTCATCACCCCAAGAGACACCCGGGCCCTGTGAACACCCCCTGCCCTCCTCCCTCCCCAACCCCTGGCAGCCTCTCATCTGCTCTGAGTGTCCGTGAACCTGCCTGCTCCACACGGCTCATACAAATGCGATCACACAGTGTGTGGTCTTTTGTGACTAGCTTCTTTCACTTGGTATATTTCAAGTTTCATCAATGTGGTAGCACGGGGCAATGCATAATTCCTTTTTACGGCTAAATAACGGCCCACTGGCCTTTATTGTATATAACAATTGTATATTATAGACGACGTCTATGCTTCCATTCATCAGCTGATGGACGTTTAAGTTTTCCCACTGTTTATCTATCATGAATAATGCTGCTAATGGACAGTTGTGTACAAGTTTTTGTGTGGATATATGGTTTCCATTCTCCTGGAGATACACTTCAGGGTGGGACTGCTGGGTCATATGGTAGTCCTGTGTTTACTGTTTGAAGAGCTGCCACACTGTTCCAATGTGGCTGCAGTTTTACGTTCCCACCAGCAATGCATAAAGGCTCCAGCTTCTTCCCAGCCTCCTCGACACCTGTTATTATCTTCCTTTCAGCCATCACAGGAGGGGAAAAGTGGCATCTCACTGAGTTTCTGGGTGTCTCATTAGCTTATTGTCCATTTTTAAATCAGGCTGTTTGTTGTGTTGTGAGAGTGCCTTATCTATTCTGGATACAAATGCCTTACCAGACACACGAGGTGCTATTACTTTCTCCCATTTCATGGTTTGTTCTTCCACTTTCTTGGCAGTGTCTGATTCACAAGGCTGTAATTTTGATGAAGTCCCATTCAGAGCTTTGCGCAGTGGCAGTATCATAGCCAATGAGGTTTATCCGAGGCACGATTATTGCTAATTGAAGTCCCATTTAGTTTTTTCCTTACATCACCTGTGTTTTTGTATCATACCTAAGACACCATTGCCTAGTCCAAGGTCAGAAAGAGTTATCCTTGGGTTTTCTTTCTTTCCTTTTTTCTTTCTGTTTTTTTTTTTTTTTTTTTTTTTTGCATTTTTTTGTCCAGGGCTGGGTTTGAACCTGCCACCTCCGGCATATGGGGCCAGTGCCCTACCCCTTTGAGACACAGGTGTCGCCCTATCCTTGTGTTTTCATCTAAGAGTTTTATGGCTTTCGTTCTTAATTTCAGGTCTATTTTGACTTGATTTTTCTTTCTGGTATAAGGCAGGGGCCCACTTCAGTTGTTTTTTGCATGCTGTCACACAGCCATGCCAGCACCGTTTACTGAAGAGATGATACGTTTCCCCACCGAGTTGTCCTTATACCCTTGCTGAAATCTCTGCTGTTTGTTAATATGGGAGAGCTAATCACACGTTCGTGGTGATGGAACAGGGCATGAGGGGGAAATGGGGCCAACAAAGAATGGGGAGGATGTCTGGCACAGTGTCTCCAAACGGGAGAAGGGAAGGGACCTAGGGCCCAGCGGAGGCAGTGGCATTAGTCAAGAGTGAGGTCAGCTCCTAGCAACGGGAGGAAAGACGGTTACTTGGTACAGATGTCAGCAATGGCATTCTCTTGTTAGCCCTCCCTCTTTTTTAGAAACAGGAAACAAGGTCACCACTGGAAAGAAAGGACAGAGGAATAAAGGTTGGGAACCCTGAGAGAAAAGAGGTTAGAGCAGTGGTTCCCAACCTTCCTAATGACCCGAGCCTTTAATATAGTTCCTGTGGGTCACGACCCACAGGTTGAGAACCACTAGTTGAGGGAGAGGAAAAGGACTGGGGAACATTGCAGCCCCATCTGAGCCTAGTGATGGTGAACTGAAAGTGAGATAAGTCTAGGAAGTCAGGTCCAGCCCAGCAGGGGCAGATGTGAAGGGGATGGAGATTGGGGATGCTGTCCTTTAAGGCCCCTCTGGCAGGACAAGGCTGGTTCTTAGCGGCTTCAGCATGAAACCCTCTCCTGGGAATGTTTGGGTCCATCCAGCTGGGAGGTCTTCAACCACGCACCAGGTCTACTTCACATCTCACCCATGGCTGGCTTAAACAATAGAAATGTACCTGTTCACAGTTCAGGAGGCTGGAAAACCAGTATTCAGGAGCCCACAGCATCAGGTTCTGGTGAGGGCTGTCTCCCTGGCTTGCAGTTGGCCACCTTCCCACTGAGTCCTCACATGGAGAGAGACAGCAAGCAAGCTCTTGCCACCTCTTCTCATAAAGGCACTAATCCCACTACCAGGGCCCCACCCTCATGTCCTCATCTATTTTTTTTTAATTTATTTATTTTTATTGTTAAATCATAGCTGTGTACATTAGTGCAATCAAGGGGTACAATGTGCTGCTTTCATATACAATCTGAAGTATTCTCATCAAACTGTTCAGCGTAGCCTTCATGGCATTTTCTTA
>CAUYPK010040115.1:0-36237 GCA_963574355.1 Loris lydekkerianus | reverse complement strand
TTATTGTAATTGTTTTGGGTATATATTTTTATTTTTGAAATTTACCAGTGGCTGCTGCATTTTCCACCTTGGCTTATACTCAAGTCACTAAGTTTTCCCAGTTTTTAGGGTAAAATTAAGGGGGTCGGCTTATACTCGGGTAGGCTTATACTTGAGTATATACGGTAAACAGATCTCTAGCTTCTCCATTATGTGGGGTTCAAATAAAGTAAATCTCAGAAGTATATAAAATTCTTTTGAAGGATATATTAGCTTATGAAAAATAAATATTTTTTTAGAGATTCTGAATAGCTACCATCCTCCCTCAACCATCCACCACCCCTCAAATAACAATATACAGCTTCAAAATTTCATTCCAAGGGAATTCTCTCCCACAATCTTTGTTCACAGAATAACACAAATATTTAGACATTTTTAAAAAGTACTAAAGAGGAGAAACACAGGCTTTGACAAGAGAAGAGTAATTTTATATATTCATTCGTAACTTTCAAAAATCTGGTTTTTAAAAAGAATGCTTACCTTTCCCTTCAAATTTTGACCTGGAAATTTTAGGTATTTAAAATATATAAGAGCCAAGAAAAATTACTATGTCTTATAGTATACCTGTGTTTTCCCTTGCTGTCCATAAACAATTTTTGTTGGGATGATTTTAGCTGCTGGCTGAACTGTGGAACCTATTGCTTTTGGCTGAGTTACAATCATTTTGGTGATGGGTCTTGTAGCAGTGATGATAGCTGGCTTTGCTCCTGTTGGCACCGTCTGAATAGTCTTTTCTCCCTAAATAGAAGCCAATGATAACATAAGAGATTTGTATGTATTTAAATGATAAAAACTGTCCTCACTGAAAAATCAGAGAATGGTTTTACCAGAACGACAGGAAAATATCTGTAGATTATGTAACAAAGTATGTTTCTTGGTGATCAAAAATCCTAGACTTAGTTGAAATTATCTTAATAAAAGTGATCTGACTTTCTATCCAAAGAAAGAATTATTTCCTGATGAGTGAAGTTTTAAAAATTACTTTATGTAATAATACTTATTACACTGTCACATTCATGTAGTACATATATTAAAATGGGGTCAGAAAACTATGGAAGAATATATAGTAAACTGTAAAAAATTCCTATCACTAAGAGTTGGGATTACAGGTCTTGCGCTTCACATTTACTTTTCTTTCTTTTTTTGTTGTTTTTTTTGGTCGAGGCTGGGTTTGAACATGCCACCTCTGGCATATGGGGCCGACGCCCTATTCCTTTGGGCCACAGGCGCAGCCTCACTTTTATTTTCTACTTTACCTTAAATGAATATTTACGTAATAAAAAGATTACTATGTAATATACCAGTACTTAAATGTACACACACAAAATAAACTTTCTTTGTTCTACATTTTATAAAGGATATATAGCAGAATGTCTATGTGAAAAAGTATAGACAGGAGATGAAATCAGCACAGATGTTAACATTCTTTCCAAGGTTATATAGAAAAAAAAAAGAAGGAAAAACTTGGGATGTTTCCCATTTTTACTATTAGTATATTACCAATACCACTTTAGTCTATCAACTATATAGCTTAAGCACATTAACTTTTCACCATTTTCTGTGCTTTCACCTGCTTTATTCATCAGTACATTTTCTGGTCATTCATGGACTCAACATCTTTTTACTCTGGCTGAACAAAATTAAATTCAAATACAGTGATTTTATTAAATTATTATAATTTTAAAAACTAAAATCTATAAAATTAGAAAGGAAATGAAAGGATCTGAGATTTTTACCTTATCAGTTTTTCTTAATTTTTAGTTATCATCATCTAAATGTGTGGCCATTTAAACTACATCATCTAAATGTGTAGCCAGTAAAAACAAAGTACCCAGGTGGGCTAAAGCAATCATTGTCAATTTACAGCTAAATATGATTATAAAAATCATAAATTTAACTATTGTTGCAGTTATCTAAGGGAAATTTGAAGTGTCTGCCAATTATGTCATTACTTACTTTGACATACACATACTCTTCATAGCAACATCTCTGAAAAAAGTTCAAGTTCATATGCCACTAGTCTGCAAATAAGCAAACCTATCTATTAAATACTTCAGTGGGCCCTGCCCAAGTATGATGACTCATTCAAAGCCAAACAAAACCAACTAGCAAGCTGTTTTTTGGAAAGTTCTTTTGATGTGGGCCGTGGGCCGTGGGCATGCACAGATGAGCAAGTCGTAAATACAGGTGTACATGCCTGTGTAGTGGAGAAGATGATATTTTATGTTGATCTGCTTGTTTTACTAGCATTGCCTTTATCATCAGATATATCTACGAACTATGATTCACATATAACTGTTAGATCTTTGTGCCCATAAGGGCCTACAGTACTAGGCATCCCCTCTTATTATGTATATCAAGTTATATGAAATTGGAAAATCTTAATTCTAATCTTGGCTCTACTTCAGCTTACCATGTAAATTTAGGCTAGGAATCTGTTTTCCTAAATGTTGAAAACATCGAATGCTAGACTCCTATCCACATTACAACGACTGTGATGCCTAAGAAACTATTGTGAGATCTACTTAAATGGAATATAGTATTCCATTTTCAAGTGATGTGAGGCAAGCCTAAACAGTTAAGTACCAAGAATAACCATTATAAGAAGAAAACCAATAAAGACTTCCTACATACCAGGTACAGTCCCTAGTCACTGAACAACCTCACTAATAAAGATCATAATCCTACAATGTACAATGTACAAATGAGAAAATTAAGAATGAGAGATGTTGAGTAAGTCATTCAAGGTCAAACAACTACAATACTGCCTTCAAAACTATTGCTCAATCTGTTATTGATTTGATTTGGTTTTTACTAGGTCAAAGAGGTAAAAAATGAAAAAAAAAAAAAACAAAACAAAACATGAAAGTAACAAATTTCCATCAATTATTTAATCTTCGACCCAAATATTTTCCTTTGCCCAGCCTAGGCCAAATCCTAGGCCGGTTATCTAATAGGCACAAGCAAGAAGAAAACTGCTCCAATAGAAGTCCTCTTGCAAGTTTAGCAAGTGGAATTCTCTATCTGGACCAAGCGAAGCATCTAAATCATGGTCATAAGCAACTTAGCTATAAGCAAGTATGTTAGAAATTACTATGAAAAATAGCATCAGTTGGTGGTGTTTTAACAGTTATTATATCACAGTAGTGATAAATCAAGGCATTCAGGCCATTGTGGGATTCTGAAGTCCTTATGGAATTATTTGTATAGCGGGTCTTTAAAATCCTCAGTGTATTGCTGAGTCTGCAGTTTAAGCTCTTACTTACCCCAGCATTTAGCAATGTTGTGACAACGTTTTTGCCCGGGAGGCCTTGAATGGTCGTTCCTTTTCCTGTAGTCTTTTGCACAACAATCACATTGGGTTTGGAAGTCATTGGGATTGTAGTAATTTTGGTAGTCGTTCCTTAGAGAAGGGAGAAGAAAAGGAGGCCTGAGTTAAAGACTAGTGATATTTGGTTATTTCTATTAGCGCTGTACACAATTAATACATATAGTCAATGTCATACCTAGATGACGTGAAAGCTGTCATAAGGAAGAAAATGAAGGCTTGAATAAGTTATAAGTCATCCCAGCATGAAAGAATATTAAGAATTGACCCTTGAAGCAGTCATCTTTTTAGAATCTAGGACTTACATCTAAAACTCAGAATCTAAACATCATTATCAGTTTCTCCATCAATGTTCCTTTTCTGCTAAATGAAAAGATTAAAATCTCTAGCTAAACTTTTCTAGACTAACTTTTCTAGCTAAATGAAAAGATTAAAATCTCTATTCCACAATATGTATTTGCCCCAAACTCAGTATTATTATCTATATGACTAGTGTGGTAAGAAAATTCTTCAAAAAAAGAACATAAAAAGCATTTATCAACTTGGTGCCCGCCACCTACACCAAGGCTGGCAGGTTTGAACCCAGCCTGGGCCAGCTGAACAACAATGACAACTGCAACAATAAGAACAAAAAATAGTGAGACTCTACCTCAAAAAAAAGAAAGAAAAAAGAAGCATTTATCAAAATTCATACCACAATAGACTCTAAAGAAAACTTATGAGATAAACCATGTATTACATTTCTGTGTGACTAGAACAGAGTATACAGACCAAGTCATAGATTCACTGTGTGCTTTTATAATCTGCAGCATATACTCTCCAAGGGCATAAGGGTAAAACTCATCTATATACATAAAGTTATATGTTCAAACGTTAGGATCTAATAGTTCTGTATCTACTGGTCCAGACATAATATTACATCGCTCTCTTCCCTGCATCCTGCCATAATCTGTTTCTCTTCTACCTATCAAATCTACCACTTGTCAGATATATGCTTCCTATTCTAATTGTCCAGGTTGGAAATACTGGTGCAAATCTTTGTTTCATTCCTGTATTAATCCCTGTGGTCCTAAGCAAAATGAAAGCCCCTTAAACCTCATATTGTACCTTTGTTACATCAATGATTTCTCAGTGCTTAGCACAGTGGATGGCAATTACTCAATAACAGTTGTTCAAGTTCTTCAAAGATTTACATGAATGAACTCAATTTGTCACCAGCACACACCCTCTTGGAAAATGTTGTAAGTGTCCAAGCTCAAAAGCCTTATCTCGTTTCCTACACTGTATTCCTAGTTTAAATTTCTTTATCATGCAAACAGTTCTGGTGTTCCCTGTCATACCAAAAATAACCTTAAAAAAAAGTTTGTCATGCCAAGAACCTGTAATATGTCAAACTACCTCAAAACCTTCCTAATTCTTGTATCCTTAGTTTCGACTTCCCCTCTTATGTTTCAAAATCCTACATAATCTGGCTCTTATTTTTTTATTTTTATATTTTGAGACAGGGTCTCACTATGTCGCCCTCCGTAGAGAGCTGTGGCATCAAAGCTCACAGCAACCTCTAACTCTTTTGGGCTTAAGCGATTCTCCTGCGTCAGCCTCCCAAGTACCTGGGACTACAGGTAACTGCCCCATAATGCCCGGCTATTTTTTGGCTGTTGTCATTGCTGTTTGGCAGGCCCGGGCTAGGCTCGAACCCACCACTTCCGGTGTATGTGGCTGGCGCCCTAGCCGCTTGGAGCTACAAGCGCTGAGCCATAATTTGGCTCTTAATCTACCAATTAATCTAACTGGTTTCTATACACCATAAACTCTAGTCTTAACAAATAACTTTTTCATTATGGCTTCCCATTATCTACCACATAAAGCCCAAACTCCTCTGCCAGACTTTAATTTTTTTTTTTTGCAGCTTTTGGCCGGGGCTAGGTTTGAACCCACCACCTCTGGCAAATGGGGCCGGTGCCCTACTCTGTTGAGCCTGCAGGCGCTGTCCCAGACTTTAATTTTTAGGATTATCCAATATACACCTCTCCCTCAGTATGTTGGTTTCCACATTGGTCCTTGAGTATACCAGTCCCAATACTATGTACGCTCGGATAATTTCCTGTGCCTACAAAAATAATGACATTTTCTTCTTTTATAGGCTTATATATCATTTATCAAATGATGAAACACACAATAGGTATTCAGTAAAAACATAACTAATACATTCTCAAAAAGAAAAATTAAGCAAAATTTTATTATTTTCCACAGGATAATCTTAATCCTTTCTATACTTTTAGAAATAAAACTGCGTTAATAAAAATATTCTGTTATTCATTAATTTTGGCAATATTGTTATAAAAATATCTTTATAATATACTACTGGCCATTATCCAATGTCTAATTAGTCCAAGGTAACATATTCAGAAGTTACATTAAAAAGCACTTTTAGCTATGAACTAGTTTAACAACTGTTTTTTCTTTTATCTATTCTCTGAATAGCGAGCTGCTAGAACCACAAAAGCCAAACTGTCCATTATTCACTTACAAATATAAGTAACTCCAATCCCTCATATGTGATAGTGTAGACATCTTTTGACACTGCAGCCTCAGCAAATATTTGCTTAATGAAAAGCGTTTTTTAAAAGTAAGCATTAAAAACTACCTCCAGGAAATGTAAACCATGCCTTTAACTCTACACCAAAGTACAAAGACCACTTTTTAACAAAACTGGCTTAACAAGTGAATTGTATTTATATAACTAAAATGTCTAATCCTTTCCACTATAGAGGTTTAGAAATTCATGTGATAGTTGCAAACCAAGTTTAAGAAAATGTTAGAAAATCAAAGAAAAGGGAATACCACAAAGAAAAGCAAGTCTAATATTTTATTAAAATAGAATATACTTTCGGCTCAGCAGCCGTAGCATAGTGCTTACAGCGCCAGGCACATACACCAAGGCTGGCAGGTTTGAACCCAGATGGGGCCAGCTAAACAACAATGACAACTGCAACCAAAAAATAAATAAATAAAAATAAAAATAGTGAAGCATTGTGGAAGGCACCTGTAGTCCCAGCTACTTGGGAGGCTGAGGCAAGAGAATCAATTAAGCCCAAAATTTTGAGGTGGCTGTGGGCCGTGATGCCATGGCACTCTATAAAGAGGGCGACATAGTGAGACTCTGTCTCAAAAAAAAAAAAAAATAGAATTTCTAATTAGAATTATCAATGATAAATGACTGAAATTCCAGTAAGCCATGTATCTATATCTCAGGGGATATGATATGGACATCATACTGAAAAAAGAATACTTTAAAAAAGTCATCTTCTATGCTTTCATAGTAGTCTATAATTCTCATGTTACAACAGAATTCTATAAGTTCATTTTGTTTAACATTTTTTACTAAAACTCATACACAACCCTATATATAATAGCACCTAGCACAGCATGTAGCTCATAGCAAATCAGAGAACCCACCTACATGGTCTTTACTTATAAAAGTTAAAGCACAATGGGTTCAAATAATTATAATCCCATTTGGGTCATAATGAGGTATAATACTGATACATTCCAAAGATTCTTATTTTTTATTCTTTGTATTTTGAGACAGTCTCACTCTGTTGCCCTGGATAGAGTGCCCTGGCATTATCATAGCTCATAGCAACCTCATACTCTTGGACTCAAGCGATCCTCTTGCTTCAGCCTCCTGAGTAGCTCAAACTACAGGCACCTGCCACAATGCCCCACTAGGTTTTGTTTCTCTCTCTCTCTCTCTCTTTTTTTTTTTTTTTTAGTAGAGATGGGTCTTGCTCTGGTTCAGGCTGGTCTGAACTCCTGAGCTCAGGTGATCCACCTGCCTCAGTTTCCCAGAGTGCTAGGATTACAGGTGTAAGCCACCACACCTGGCCAGATTCTTATTTTTTAAAGAGATGATAGGTAAAAATTTGGATTATGGTAGGTTGGCTTTCAGAAGAACACAAATGTATTGGCTTGGATTTTACTAGTTACAGATTCTTAAATCCACCTGATTTCAATCTCTTGTGTAATGTTGCACATTACTTTGCTCAAAGAATGAATGAATGAAAAAGTATATAAATAATAGCTCCTTGCCTGGACACATGAATTTTTAAATAAAGTCCTGCTTTTGCCACGGTTGCCATAATGCCCTCAAAGTCAAGATAATAAGAGACTTCCAAAGAATCCAATCTTCTACTATAATAAAATGTATATCGTTCTTCAACTCTCAACAAAGCTCACAACAAAACCTACAAATCTGATAATCTCATACATACACATATAAATACCTATATTTGACTCTGTTAAGGTGTAAGTTAACTATAAAGACAATAATGCCTTCCGTTTAGTTGCTTATTCTAATAAAAAGAAAGATCTGACCTTTCTAGAAAGTCCTTTGGAAACATTATCCTTCTTTCCTTCTAGGATATTATATAGAGGAATAAAGAACTTCATAAAATAATTTACGTGTAATAATGTACATCACAGGATTATTTATAATGACAACCCCCGCACAAAATATCTGTAAGTAACCTAAGACATTCAACAATAAGCAAATGGTTAAAAAAAATGGTACATCATATGAGAGTATTTTGTAGCCATTGAAGGAGATGTCAAAACATTAACTAGCATGAGAAAAAAATCAATATTACTATTTAAAAGGATAAAAATTATATTAGACTCCAATTTAATTTTTAAACATACAAATTACATGAATTACATTTATAGATAAAAATAGGAAAAAATGGAAAATATACCTAACTTTTAGTACATTCCTATAGGTGGTAAAAATCATAAGTTTTAAATTTTCTTTATATCTTTTTGTCTTTTCCAAATTCCCCCACAATGCAGAGGAACTTTTTTTTGTTTATTTCTTATTCTCACAGCTAGATGTCTGAGTATATTATAAGAAAAGTACTTCTTTTTTGTTTGGGGGAAAAGGGACTCTAGACCAACATCTGTTCACAGATGGAAGGCAGAAAACCATTTAAACTCATTAAACCAGGCTTATCGGTTTATCATAAAGAGACATAAAGAGATTTAAAAACTACTAATAAACTAACCTATAATTCTAATATTATGAAACTATAAAAATATTATAAAATAAGAAAACTGTCCTTATAAAGAGAATAGTGATGTGACATAAATATCTGTTGATAGCAAACAAGAAGAAAAGTTCTTTGGAATAAAACTGTCAACAGTGAAGCAGAGATAAGAGACAAAATGAGCTTCATGCAATGAAGTGTTTCAACTGCATGTCAAGTATATCTTTTATTGCTAGAGAAGTTTAAGAACTCTTCCTGTATATACCTAAGCATTTGAAATAGTAACTTACCATGAACGGTTTCATATTTAAATACAAAGGTGGATAATATGCATATATGTATAGGATATATATCCAGATCTCATCTCTTTCAGAAAAATGTGCTTACTTATATTGTTCTGACCAGGTACAAAGAAACTATATTATGAATAAGGTCTGAAAACAGATTTCATAGGATATAAACATTCCTTCAAGCTATATAGTACTATCGTCAAGTAATAAGTTATAATTTAAGATTTAACTGTGTTATTCAAAATATTCTCCTAAAAGCTGGAGTATGGTGATACTTTCCCTATTGGTTTCACCCTCTTCAGTCTGACAAACACTGAATTTTTCTCACACTTAAAAGCAAAGCCAAACTTAACAGATTTTAATGTAGTGCTTTATGTCAATACTATGCCCAGCTTTTTTTTTAAGTCCCTGAGTTATCAGCAACATCAAATTACTGCCAGGAATTTCAAACTCTTGACTTCCAAATGTTAGAACAACTCACCTGGGGCATATGACTGGTCTACAAAAATAGCAGATATTTAAAGTCCATAGGCCTTGCTTAATCAGAGTTTATTTGTATCATTATAATTAAAAAACAATAATCAATGAAAACATGCCATGTTCAGGTCCACAACTCAAATACTGCAAGGATTAATGAACTAATAAAACCCAGGTATGATTCTAAACAGGCAATTAGCCTTCACTATCCAAATAAATTTTTTTTTTTTTTTTGGTGGTGGTTTTTGGCCAGGGCTGGGTTTGAACCCAGCATATGGGACTGGCGCCCTATCCCTTTGAGCCACAGGCGCTGTCCCCCAAATAGAATATTTTTAAAAAGTAAACAGTTAACATAAATGGTGAAAAGAAAATAATGATATTCAAATTTTTAAAAAAATAAGCTAAAGTGATATCAGTAATTGAAATTATGAAATATGTTCACTCAAACTTATTTAGATGAGCAAATACTACTTCCATTGTCTAGCTTATATGCCTTCAGACAGGTCAATTTGATCTCTCAAAACTCAAATCTGCCTTAATTTCTAAATTTAGCCAATACCAACTACCTCAGAGTTTTATGGAATCTGAATGGATTGATAAATGAGAGAATACTTTATGAATAAAAAAATCTCTGCAAATACAAAACATATCTTTCCATACTGATTAAAAGCAACTAAATGGTCTATTTTAGAACTGTCAAAAGCTTGATATATGAGTATTTAATACTAAAACTAAACTATATTTAATCATTAAATACATCCTTAAACATAAGGACTGAAAACGAAGTTTTAGATTTCTAAGCAGAAAACTGAGTTCAAACAGAATCCTTTAATAGTGAAATGTTTTTTCCTCTCACTAAAGGCCATGTATACCTTTAATATATTTCAGATATACCTACCAGACACTATATTACTGCTAATTATCTTGCCCCCCAAGGTAGCTAACGTTTTGGGTACTACTGTAATGATGCTACCACTGGTAGTTTTCATATAGGTTGCAGCTCCAGGGGTTGCAGCCATCCGACCTATGGATGGGCTCACTGTCGGTCGGGTATAGGTTGCTTGTGTGCCTATAAAAAGGGAAAAGCCAAAAAAAAAAATTTGTCATTACTAATGGAAGAATAATAATTTATACAGTTTAAGTATAATTCAATATAATATATATTGCTTTAATTTGAAAATGGAATTTCAAATGTTAAGACCCTAATTTATATTTTTACAGGCAGTTTTCAACACGCATAGCAAGTACTATAGCCAAGCCAACTTAGATTAATTTTACACACAAAATTTTGTGATGTGTTGCATCAAATTACAAACCCAAGAGAAAGCAGAGCTAACTCTATGCCTTTCTTCCACTACCCTTCTTCCACTAGTTCTATGCCAAACAAAACTTAAATTTAATCATCTTTCCTGCCAGAGCATTTTAGATACTTCTGTTATAAATTTAAAGGTCTCTGCATTATTTTATGCTGTCTCAGTGCCAAACCCAATGTCAGCACTCAGCAAATAAGGCAGTATTGTTTGCTTAAAATTTTACAAACTTTCACTGTTTTGTACGCTGCTACCCTCTGAATATATTTCCATCTTTTAAAGTGTTATTCCATCATTTTAGTCGAGATTAAAGTTGAAGTTGACAAAAGTTGACAGGAATATTTCTCTTCAGCTCATAATGTCCTCTATTTACATATTTCCTCAACCTTAATTGACCTGTTAGAATATTTTGTTTCTCTCAAAAGATTTTATGCCTTTTCCCACTACTTCTAAGACTTCTCTCTTTTTCCAAACAGGAATTAAAAACTAACTAGATGAGTCTAAGTAACTCAGAAAGACTATCCCTTTCTTTTCTTTCCTTTCCTTTTTTTTTTTTTTTTTTCTGAGACAGAGTCTCACTCTGTTACTCAGGCTAGAGTGCCATGGCATCAGCCTTGCTCACAGCAACCTCAAACTCCTGGGTTCAAGGGATCCTCTTACCTCAGCCTCCCAAGTAGCTGGGACTACAGGCATCTGCCACAATGCCCAGCTAATTTTTCTGTTTTTATGAGTAACGGGTTCTCACCCTTACTCAGTCAGGTGTCAAATTCCCAAGCTTAAGCAATCCTCCCACCACAACCTCCCAGAGTGGTAGTATCACAAGTGTGAGCCACCACACAGGCCAGAAAGGCTATTCCTAAAATAAGAATTAATAGTCTTGGGAAAAGTGAAAAAAATGATTAAGATAACACCTTCAATTGAAAAAAATCTTTTTATGATCACTAGATTTGGAGGGCACTGTGATAGCCATTTTCAACAATTCTCTCAAAAGCTTTTATCAAGTTATTCCCCACTCAAAAATACAACCATTATTTTTAGAAGAGAGGAAGAAAAGACCATTAAGTAGAATTAGTTTAAATTGGCTTACAAGAATATATCTGAATCAGAAATCTAGCATGGGTGTCCAACCGCAGGCTGCATGCTGATTTTGAGAGGACTTTTTTGCTTATCTGTGGTGTCAAATATCATGAAAAGTATGCATAGGCTTTTTTTTGCTAATCATTAGTGTTGGTGTATTTATTGTATTTAGTGGCCCAAGACAACTCTTATTTTTCCCATGTGTGACGGCTGAACACCTCTGAATACAAAGTAAGTAACTACATGAATCATATAGTTTGAATCTGCTGAATTATAACTGAAAAAACTTCAGATTAAGCTTTTGTCTTAAAAACATGTATTCTAATACAGACTCATAAACATTGACAAATTACTTTCTGTTATCTTTACATATACATGAAGAATCATATATCTGTAACACTATTGCCTGTGCCAAATGGAGAAATGTTTGGGGGAAATACAGTAACAGTGTTTAAAAGCACACCCTTCAAAAAGACAAAGAAAGTAGAACAGTGGTTGCTAGGGCCAGGGAAGTGGGGGAAAGAAGAGTTATTATTTAATGGGCACAGAGTTTCAGTTTGGGAAGATGAAAAAGTTCTGGAGATAGATGGTGCTGTGGTTGCACACAATGTAAATATACCTAACGTCAATAAATTATATGCTTGAAAATGATAAAATTTCATGTTATGTATATTTTACTCCCACACCCCCAGAAAGAAAGAAAGCACAGGTTTTAGAGTCAAACAGATCTGATAGGTTTAAACCCCAGTTAGACCTCTTTTTGATTATGTTATTTTGAGCAAGTTACAAGTTACAATGACTTAGTGCCAAGTCACTGAAAATGGAGATAACAAAGCCTAAGGAGATTAAGTCAATGTTTGTATAGATAGACCTTTATATACTGGGCACTAAAATGATAGCTCATAAATTTGAGGTTGGTTATCATTTTACATTATTTAAATTCTGTCCTTTAAATACTGGGCCTCCTCAAAAAGTTTGGTTAAGAGTTATACACATTTAAAATAATAGTAAAGGCTAATTTTAACAGCACTATGAGCACTATGCTGGGGATATTTTACATAACTGATTCCATTTAATACTTATGGCATAGATATTATTATCCCAATTAAATATATGAGGGAAAAGATTTAGAGAGATTAAGTAATCTGTTCAAGGTCACAAAGAGGAGTGCCATTTAAAATGTTCTATACCATCACTTCTTCCAGCATAGGCTGACTGCTCTCTTATCCAGGCACAATGGTATCCTGTGTTTCCCTTAGTCTCATGGTATTATTTACTATACTATAATGTAATAAAGACTCTTAATCTCAAAACTGTGAGATCCTTGGGGTTTGGGACTGTTTTCATTCATTCAACAAATCCTAAATCAATACCTACTTACAGACCAGCAATACATATATATGGTAAATAAAGGAAGGGCCCTTAACCTTCATAGAACTTATGGTCTAATAAGGAGAACAACATTAAATAAACCAACAAACAACTGGCTACATAATTAGAAATTGTGTTGGGTGCTATAAAGGAAAAGAACATAGAACCACCAGAAAAAATAATAGAAAATTAATTTCAGGTTAGCTGGGGCACAAGAGTCAAGAGAGCCCTCTACGAAGAACTGTCTCATTAACCTCTACATCCTCAGTGTCAAGCATATTGCTGGCACAGATAAATGTGTTTGATGAATGAACTGATGCTCCAGAGAACTTACCAGTAGGAGTGGTTACCAGCTTAGTTGTCATAATTGCACCATTACTGCTAACCACCATAATAGGGGAATTGCTACTTGTGGGCAGCGTTGCTGTCACTGGTTTGGGTAGAATTTTACTTGGCTGAACCTGTTGTGTGATGATTTTAACACCTTTGAAAAAAGAAAGATAGATCTCAATACAAATTATTTAAAAAACATGTTCCTTGTATGAACCCAAAGAGGGCAGTAGTCATACACATGTACTCAGTCTTGCATCTTTTTCATAGTAATGAAACTCTTTAAACTTTTATTCTTTAAATTCTTATCTTTCCTAATTTCTCTCATTTCAGGAATGCAACTAAAACATTACATTAACATTCTTACAGAAAAATAAATCTTTTGTCTATAACTGTGCCATATAAGAGTATTCAATCCAAAGTTATCCACTGGACTTGAACTTTCACAGGCAAATAAATACAAGTATTCAGGATAAAAGGACTAGCTGAAAAAGCCAAAAATGAAAATTAATGTAGTTTTTACATATTTCCAGCTCCACCAAAGATTTTTTCACAACTCCTTAAACTTACATAAAATCTGCTAAAAACTATTAAAGACCAAAAATATCTTTGTTTGAATTCTTAAATTGCCTTCTTTTGAAAGTATTTTTAATAGCTCACTTTGACAAATACAGAACATGAAAAAAGATGCATTATTTGTCCACATACAAAATATACATGTGGACAAAAACCTGAGGGCAACATGCAAAAATAATGATGTTATGATTTTTTTTAATTTCTAAAATTTTTATTTAAAATGTCATAATTGTTACATTGACTATCCAAATATAAATATTCCACTGAAAGAACATTTCTTATGCTAACTACAAATTTAAGTACTAATAACTGGTTGCTAAGTAAGGAAATTTTTGGTAACACTTTTTCTCCACTACTATCTTCAGTGAAATAATTCATGAGACAAACTATACTGTTATGGACAACTAAGAATTAAACTACTTTTTTAGATGGTGATGTAGATTAAAGACATTAGGAACCAAATAATCTATTTATATAATAGCTTTAAATAATTTGAGACTTCTTGTAGTCTCAATTTCTTTATAGAACAAAGAAATTAAAATTATGACATCTGGTATAATTAGATAAGTTACACACTGTGACTCAATCTTCTCTACTATAAGATAAAGATACTATTAGTATATACATCATAGGGATGTTTTGAAGATTATTGTAAGGTGCCTAATACATACTAAGAATCCAATAAATAATTATTTTGGAAATTTAGAAATTTTGATTATAATAAATCATAAACAGTAAAGTTGTAGGAGGTAAAATGATTTAGGATTATTTCATTACATTAACAAATTGCAATAATGCTTAAAGCACATATAAAAAGAAGCCCCTGAAGAAATAACCACACATATAGGAAAAAATTAAGACAATCATAAGACTACTTAGCTTGGTGGTACCTGTAGTTTAGTGGGTAGGGCGCTGGCCATATACACCGAGACTGGCAGGTTAGAACCCGGCCAGGGCCAACTAAAACAATGACAACTGCAACAAAAATAGCCAGACATTATGGTGGGCACCTGCAGAGTATTGCTTAAGCCCAAAGAGTTTGAGGTTGCTGTGAGCTGTCACACTATGCACTCTACCCAGGGTGATAGCTTGAGACTCTGTCTCAAAACAAAAAAAAGACTACTTAACTCAATTATATGCAAATAAGTTTAAAATCTGAAGCAAACAGATAATTTTCTAGGAAAATATTACTTACCAATATTGACCCCAGAAAAGAGATAAAATACACAAATTTCCACAGAAAAAAATTCTAAGAGCTCTACCCCTTTGCAAAAAAGTTGTACCTAAGAATTCTACAGTCCTTTAAAAAAAAAATTCCAATGTAACTTAAAACCATTCCAGAGATTGATTTTTAGCATGACAGCATGAGAAGCTCTGCTAACTGCTAACCCAGTAAAACTGGTGAAAATTATAAAATCACCACCATTGAAAGGGTCTAGAAAATGGTTCTGGGGCAAACAGCAAATAAAACATATACTTAAGAAAATCTACAAAAATTCAGTAAGAAAGAACTGTGTGTGGTATTTAAACCAAGCCTGTTTGCTCTTCCCTACTACCAGTTCCGCAAGAGGGAGACGCCATTGCAGATGGCTTCCATCAAGAACACAGAGTTCTTCTCCTCTTTAGCTCCCAATTGAAGGTTTTTCTTCCCAGGAGAAACAGGAGTTCGGATTTACTTATTCTGTCCCCAGATACCTATTGCTAAGGCTAAATTCTTAGCAAGTACAGTAGAGGTAGGCACTCACTTATTCAGCCCAGCCCCCAATTCATGGGCAAAGGCTCTACCTTGGGCACAGCACCTCTAAGAATACCACAGTACTTTTTCCCTGGCTTGTGAGGTGATGTTTCCACCACCAGGAAAGGCAAGAAAGAATTCCTTAGGTTACTGCCCAAACCCTCACCCCTACCCTTCACTGAGTGCTCAGTGTCTTAGCAATCAAGTCACACATAGATAAGTTTGCCCACTTCCTACCTCCAGTTCCAGAGCCCCCTGACTTAGAGTCTGCCTGAGAAAAGAAACAGGTCATAAAACAGCTTTTAATCTCTTTCCAAAGGAACTGACTTCATTGTACCAGAGCATGGAGAACAGGATGGAAGATGTTGTGAAAGGTAACTGAAAGGAGATCCATAATGAAGATACAGTCTGAACCATAGGCAAGTAGTCTGTAGGGAGAAGCAGGAAGCAGCCTTCTTGGGATCAAAATAAATATCAAAAATAAACCCCAAAAACTATTCCTTCAGGGGACCTAAAATTTAGACAGTTTATAGAACAATATATGCTCTGGGAGATTGCTAAAAACAATAGTGTAGAACTTAACAGCAGGATGTGGTCAAGGAAAGAGAAGAAGAAAGCCATATCAATAAAACAAAGGTGGGCATATCCAGAGCTGTGCCTCCCTGAGGAGTAAAATCAAAGATTTAACAATGTGAGGGGATGAGGGGTGAAGCACAGGATAGAGAATGAATCAAAAAAGACTTTGCTAAAATAATGGATCCAACTACTAACCAAATAACCAAAGAAATATAATAGAGCTTCTATAAGTTGATTACCCAAGGGGCTGAAACAAACTAGTCAATGTAAAACTAGGCCTACTGTACTGATATGTATATGAGGCACATACCCAGTCTATGAAAATTAGGTGAACTAAAGAAGTGGTCAATGTAGGGAGGTGGTCTCCGTAATAACAAATCCCTAGGGAAAAGACAACTACCATATCCCTCAGTATTGGAAGGGAGAGAGATTGGTGCCAGGACTTCTGTGGATACCCAAATCTGCAGATGCTCAAGTTCCTTATATAAAACAGCAGATTTGCATACAACAAAAATGTTACATCAAATAAGAATATTAATAAAGTGATATAAATTATTTTAAAAGAACCAAATAGAAAATCTGGTGGTTAATAGTATAATAAATAATTGAAATTTAAAAATTCATTTGAGGGAGGCCAGGCGTGATGGCTCACTCCAATAACCCTAGCACTCTGGGAGGTTGAAGAGGGTGGACTGCCTGAGTTCCAGACCAGCCTGAGCCAGAGCCAGAGCCAGAGTGAGAACTCATCTCTAAAAAAATAGCCAGGCATTGTGGCGGGTGCCTGTAGTCCCAGTTACTTAGGAGGCTAAGGCAAGGGAATTGCTTAAGCCCAAGAGTTTAAGGTTGTTGTGAGCTGTGATGCCGTGGCACTCCCCCACCCCCACCCCCAGGGAGTGGCAAAATGAGACTCTGTTTTAAAAATTCATTAGAGGGACTCAAGTGTAATTTTGAACCAGCAGAAGAAGGAATTAGTCAATCTGATAAAGATCAAAGATTATGAAAGCTGAAGGACAAAGAGAAAAAAGAACAATGAAAAATGAAGAGCCTCAGAGAAATGTGAGACATTAAACATGCCAGTATGTATATAATGGAAGCATCAAAGGAAGGAACAGAAAGGGAAAAAAAAAAAAAAGAAATACTCGAAAACTAATGGCTGGAAACTTTACAAATTTACTGAAAACCAAGAAGCTCAACAATCTCCAAATAAGATAAAAACAAGGAGATACAGATACACCTCAATAAGAATGCTAAAATTCTTCCAGCTAATAGAAAGGCCGAGGCAGGAGGATCACTTGAGTCCAAAAGTTTGATATTAACCTAGGCAACATAGGAGAACATATCCCTTAAAAAAAAAAAAAAAAAAAAAGCCTTGAACTAAAGAAGGGGCAGAAGAGAAAAGTTAATATCTAACTTCTCAGTGGAAACAATAAAGCCAGCAGGCAGTAAGAGAACATACTCAAAGTGCTCAAAGAAAAAAAAAAAAATAAGACTGTCTTTCAAAAAATGAAGGCAAACTAACAACGTCATCAGTTAAGCACAAACTAAGAGATTATGTTGATAGTAGACCCATCTTACAAGAGATACTAAAAGAAGTCCTATGAATAGAAGGAACAAGAAATAAGTCTGCTCTTGCCACTTCTATTCGATATTGTACAAGAGGTTCTAGTTAGGGAAATTAGGCAAGAAAGAAAAAATAAAAAGAAACCAAACTGAAAAACAGAAGAAATTATGTCTATTTGCAGATGACATAATTTTTGATGCAGAAAAACCTTAGGAATTCACTAAAAAAACTATTAGAATTAATAAATGAGTTTGGCAACATGGCAGAATACAAAATCACCACACAAGAATCTATATATTAGCAATGAACAATCCAAATAATTAAATGACTATTGCATTTATAGTCGTACCAAAGGAATATAATATTAGGAATACACTTAATAAAAAAGTGCAAAATGTATACTCTGAAAACTCCAAAACACTGAAAGAAATTAAGAAGCTCTAAAGAAATGGGAAAACATACTGTGTTCATAGATCAGAGGATTAGATACAGTTAAAATGATAATACTCCTCAACTAATCCCAATCAAAATCTTAGCTTCTTTCTACAGACTCATTCCAGAATCATATAGAATTTCAAGAGACTCAGAATAGACAAAACAATCTTTGAAAAAAGAAAGTAGGATAACTCACAATTCTTAATTTCAAAATTTACTATAAACAAAGGGTAATAAAAATAATATGGCACTGGTATACAGACATACACAGAGAGCAATGGACAGAATTTAGAGTCAAGAAATAAACCCATACATCTATAGTGAATTGATTTTCAGAGATGCCAACAATACTGGTTGGAGTATAAATTGAAACTAAGACTTTTTTTTAATTATCAAAAATATTTAATTTTTATTAAATAAATTAGCATCATATAACAACTCCTTAAAAGCTAGCAAGCCACTTACATAAAAAGATACAACTAATGTTAACAAAAGCAAGATGACCTTTTCTTAAAGTAGGCAACTATAATTTTTAAAAAGCTATCTAAAGTTGAATAGTTTTCATAATTAAAAATTTCCAGGACTCATCTTTTCAAAATAATTGTTACTATTCCAATTTGAGATATCCATGAACAAATAAATACATTACTACACATGAGCTACTATGTTTCCTAAAAAAGATCTTTTCACAACAAAGGAAGAAAGTCAATTCAAAGAGATGAGGTGAAAAATCATCATCACTTCCATTGCTGCCATCAGCTTACTCTTCCTCCTAGGACAGGACAGGTCCTAGGACAACCAAATAAAACCATTCTCCATTTCTCAAGCAATTCTTGGTTATGTTACTAATGACCAAAATAGACCTGAAACAATCCATGTAAACAAATGAGTCCAGGTTTTCACCTATAAAAAAATGTAATAAATCCTAATTTCATATGGCTCAACATAATAAAAATATAGATAGTCTGGACACTGCATTTAAAATTGTTCATTCAAGTCCTAATGTTACCCCAAAGGAACCACCATAATTTCTGAATATTTAACAGGAAATAAGTTCACAAAATTGAGAAGTCACCTATGGACTGAACATGTTGACTGGAATTGCTTTACATTGAAAGTAGGAATAGCCATGCTTAAAAACCTTATATACAATATAACTCTTATTAAATCCAAACACACATATTTCATATAAAAAAGGCGGGATTATAGTGGACCAGATCTTCTACTAACAGAGGAACTAAAAAAAAAATCCTTATGTCATTAGCATTCAGTTTAAAATATGCAAATGTTTATAAAGCAGGATCACATGCCTGCTTTTTAAAATCATGCATAGAAGATAAAACTGGAAGAAAAGGTTTTTACATGTCACATCACAGAAAGAATAAAAGTTCCTAGAAATGAAAAAGACCAATAACTTAAGAGAAAAATGAAAAGGTAATGACCATATAGTATAAAAAGAGTACAAATTGCTCTGAAATACATGAAATAATTTTCAACCTCACCAATTAAGTACAAGTAATACAAACTGAAATTACACTGAAATTCCAATTTAAATTGAATACCAAACTGAAAAGATAAAAATATCTGATCACTAAACTAAGACTTTTTTAAATGGTAAGGAAGAACTACAAGAGGACGAGGATAGAGGACAAATTATTCACTGTTCAACTTTTAATATTTTTTAGTTTTTGATGAACATATTATCTATTAAAAAAATAAAAATGTAATAATTGACTCACAAATAAAACTGCAACCAATACAGACCTTAGAAACTGGAAACTTGAAGAAACAGTATTATATGTTAACTAACATTGGGTATACATAAATCTCCATTTTAATAAAGATAAAATTATTTCAAGTAATGTGTGGTACAACTGATATGCTAGTATATGGTAATACCATAAGCAAACACTAAAAATAAAAACAATATCCTTAATAATAATATAAATAAACTAGTATAGAATTCTAAACATTTTTCAAGTAAATTGTAAGTAGGCAAAAAAAAAAAAAAAAAGAAAAACAGAAGAAGAAGAAATGGAAGAGACAAACAGAAAGTAAGTAATAAAATACCACACTTCAAACCTACCATAGCAATAATTACCTTAAATATAAGTGATCTAAATATATTATTTTAAAAAGGATAAAACTGGCAATGCAAATATAAAAAGGCAATGACATTATATGCTGGGTATAATAAAATACACTTCAAGTAAAATAACATAAGTAGTAAAAGTTTGGGAAAAGATATTCTGTGTGAACATGAATCACAAGAAAACAGGAATGAATGCCCATCCTAATCACAGATAAAGCAGACTTTAGAAAGCAACAAAAAACTTACTCCATCCAATCAAATTGATATTTAGCATGATAGAGATCACTTTAGATCTCTAACATGGACAAAAATATACTAATAGCAAACTAGTTCTCATCATCTAGTTTATATAGCAAACTTTCCAAATTGAAATTGGAATTAAATTTTAAGCATAGAAAAAATGTAAGCCTTTACATATTAAAAACAAAAAAAGTTGACTAGAACAAAGAAAATTATTGGAGAAAAAGATGAAGTACATAATGAGAAAGACTAATATACCAGTCAGACATAATGTTTCTAAATATGTGTACTTCAAACAACAGATCCATCAAAATACATGAAGCAAAAACTAAGAGAGCTGTTTTGAGGGTATCAAAGCCCAAAAATTATAGTTGTGAACTTGAATTTTCTACTTTCACTTACTGATAGAAGTGCTGTACAGAAAATTCAGCATAGATACAGGAAAACCAACAACACTACCAACAGAATCTAACTGACATATCTATAAATACACAAGCACACACAGTATTTAATACAATATTATCAGGATAGACATTTTTTTCAAGCACCATGAAACATTCACCAAAGTAGAACATATTCTGGGCCAAAAACCAAATCTTGATAAATTTAAGAGTTGAAATGACAAGAATATTGTTCTTAGACCATAATGGAATGAAATTAGAAATTTAAAAGAATGAAAATGACAAGAATATGTTCTGAGACCATAATGGAATCAAACTAGAAATCAATAGCAAAAGAAGATCACAAAAAAACCCTCTGAATTTGGACGTTTAACAACATAATTCTAAATAATCCATAGGTCAAAGAAAAATTCCCAAAAGAAATTAAAGACACACTAATTGAATAAAAATGAAAATATAACATGTAAAATATGTGGGATGCAACTAAAGCAGTCCTGAGAGAAATGCATCACCAATGTATTCATATAAATGTAGATGTAAATGCTAATATGTGTTTTAAAAAGATGTCTTAAATCAATAATAATCTAAGTTCGAACCTCAAGAAATTAGAAGGACAAAATAAAACTAAAGAAAGGAGAAGGAAGAAAATAATAAAGATAATGAAATTGAAAACATAAAAATGATGAGAAATATCAATGAAACAAAAACCTAGTTCCTAGGGAAAAAAAAGAAAGAAATTGATGAACTTGAACCTTTAACAACTCTGACAAAGAAAAAGAGAAAAAATAAAACAAGGGACATTAATATAAATTCTGTAGCTATTAAAAGGATAATAAACAACTACAACAAATTAACACTCATAAACTTGATAACTTAGAATAGCAGTTCTCAACCTGTGGGTCATGACCCACAGGAACTGTATTAAAAGGCTCATGGCATTAGGAAGGTTGAGAACCACTGACTTAGAAGAAATGGTCCAATTCCTCAAAACAACAAAACTAACTGATAGTCCCAAACCATTAAAGAAATTGAATTATAAATTAGAACCTTACAAAAGAATCTCCTGGCCCAGACGGTTTCATCAAAGAATTCTACTAAATATTTAAAAAATAAACACTAATCTGACACAATCTATTCCTAAAAAAGGAAAAGGAAGGAATATTCCTTTTCCAAAATCATTTTATGAGGCCAATATTATTCTGACACCCAAACAAGACAAAGACAGTATAAAATAAGAAAACTACAGATCAAAATTTCTCACAAATGGAGACACAAACTAAACCCAGCAATATATTTAAAAGATTATACATCAGGAGCAAGTAGCATGTATTTCAGACATGTAAGCCTGGTTCAGCAGAAAATCAATCAATACAATCTAGCAAATCAATAGATTAAACAAGAAAAAACTTGTTTAAATATTAAAGAAGTAAAACGTTAAATATTAAACTTGTAAAATATTAATTGAAAGGAAAAGGCATCTGACAAAATCCAACACTCATTCACAATAAAAACACCCAGAAAACTAGGAACGGAAGGCACGTCCTCAACATAATAAAGAGCATCCACACAAAACTCTACAGCATCATACTTAATGGTGAAAGACTGGATGCTTTCTTCATAAGTTCAGGAATAAGGTAAGGATGTTCACTGTCCTCACTCTTATTCACTCAACATAGTACTAGAAGTTCTAGCCAGTAAAATAAGACAAGAAAAAGAAATAAAAGACATACTGAAGGAAGAACTAATTCTCCTACCTTTTGCAAGTAACACATTACATAGAAAATCACAAGAAATCTATGTGAATACTCCTAAAACTAATAAGTTAAGCAAGGTCAAAGAATATAAGATCAACACCATATTTATATTTTAACAAGAAAGATGTGAAAATTGAATTTATAATAACTCCAAAAAAAAGTAACACTTAGGTATAAATCTGCAGCATTATAACAAAACACGTACCAGATGTTTATGCTGAAAACTGTAAAATACTGATAAAAGAAAAAAAAAAAGACCTATGAAGAGACATATTGTGTTCATGGACTGAAAGACTAAAGAGAACTGGTGAATGGGGAAGAATACCACACTTGTAAACATTTTCCAGTTACCTGACTCCTGTTTGATCTGGATGGTGGGCTTAATACCAGGTGGCAAAGGAGATTGTTGAGGTTGTTGCTGATGAGATACTGGAGAAGATTGGGCCACTTGTTGTTGTGTCTGTTGCTGCACTTGATGTAATTGTTGCTTAGGAGACTGTTGATGCTGTTTAGGAAACTGTGCAAGAATCTGAGTTGGGGCACCCACTAAGTTTTTGGGGGAAGGAAGTCTGGTTGATGTCATTTTGATAGCTGAAGTAGACACTCCTGCACAAGAGTAAGGGAAAAAAGAATTTGAAGTGAGCGCCATTAAAATTACTTCTAGTTACTATAGTAGATAATAGTTTAAAGACTACGTAAATCAATAAAACTATAATTTATTGAGCACCTAGTTAAGTATCAGATAAAATGTGTGGTGTTTTACATATTTGATATCTAGTCTTCAAACTCTGAAAGGGAGGCATCATGCTCTTAGGTTCAAAAAATGAAATTTTTTAGAAAATGTAGGTTCTTATGGCTCAGCGCTCGTAGCTCAGCAGCTTGGGCACCAGCCACATACACTAGGAGCTGGCAGGTTTGAATCCAGCCCAGGCCTGCCAAACAACAATGACAACTACAATCAAAAAATAGCCGGGCATTGTGGCAGGCACCTGTAGTCCCAGCTACTTGGGAGGTTGAGGCAAGAGAATCGCTTAAGCCCAAGAGTTTGAAGTTGCTGTGAGTTGTGATGTCACAGCACTCTACTGAGAGTGACATAGTAAGACTCTGTCTTCCAAAAAAAAAGATGTTAATAGAATACATAAATGGTATATTATTTGAAGGTAGAATGCTATAAATTAAGAACGCATATTGTAAGTTCTAAAGCTCAGTTCTCAACCAAGAACAATTTTGCTGCCTCTTCCCTGTCCCCAGGATATCTGGCAATCACTCAGAGACATTTTGATTTTTGTGGGGGTAGGAGGAGGACAAGCTATTGGCATCTAGTGAGTAAAGGCTAGGGATGCTGCTAAATATCTTATAATGCACAGGTCAACTCCCATAACAAAAAAATTATCTAGGAAGTGCCTGTGGCTCAGTGGGTAGGGCGCCGGCCAAATATACTGAAGGTGGAAGGTTCAAACCCAGCCCTGGCCAAACTGCAACAAAAAATAGACGGGGCATTGTGGCAGGTCCTGTAGTCCCAGCTACTTGGGAGGCTGAGGCAAAAGAATCACCTAAGCCAAGGAGCTGGAGGTTGCTGCAATAAAGTGAGACTCTGTCTCTAACAAAAAAAATTAGCTAGTCCAAAATGTCAATAATGTAGAATTTGAGAACTCTAGAGCAACTATTTTATTTTCTTAAGTGTAGCTAATAAGTCAACAGAGAAGATGGAATTCATGAAAAGAAAAAACTCAATAAATCTAAAAGAAGATTAGAAAAGAGGGAAAAAGGAAGAACAGATGAGATAAATAAAAGTAATTTCTGGCTTGGTGCCTGTAGCTCAAGCAGCTAAGGCACCAGCCACATACACCAGAACTGGCGGGTCTGAATCCAACCCGGGCCTGCCAAATAACAATGACAACTACAATCAAAAATTAGCTGGATGTCGTGGCAGGTGCCTGTAGTCCCAGCTACTTGGGAGGCTGAGACAAGAGAATCGCTTAAGCCCAGAAGTTGGAGGTTGCTGTAAGCTGTGATGCCACAGCACTCTACCCAGGGCCACAACTTGAGACTCTGTATCAAAAAGAAGTAATTTCTAAGATGACAGATTTAAACTCAATCATATTGATAATTATATTAAATGTTAGTGGACTAAACAGTCCAATCAAAGGTCAGAAATGATCAGACTAGAGAAAAAAGATATAATTTATACACGGGTCATAAGAGATGCATTTAAATACAAAGTCACATTAACACCAGAAAAAGGTAAAGATCAGGCCCAGGAGTGGCTCAATGCTAGCACTTTAGGAAGCCTAGGCAGGAAAATCACTTGAGACCAGGAGTTGGACACCAGCCTGAGCCAGGGCAAGACCTTGTCTCTACTAAAAGTAGAAAAATTAGCTAGGAGGATCACTGGAGCCCAGGAGTTTGAGCTTGTGATGATCTATGACTAGGCCACTGTACTCCAACCTGGGTGGTAAAACAAGACCCCAAAGGAAAGGGAAAGAAAAGAGAAAGGAAAAGAAAGAAAAAAGGAAAGGAAATAGAAAAAGAAAAGGAAAAAGGAAAGAGAAGAAAGGAAGAAAGGGAGGGGTGGGAAAGAGGACAGAAGAGGGGAGACATCAAAACATCAAGGGTAACACCCAAAGAAGAGCATTTCAATAAAGAAAAGGGGGTCAATTCATGAAGAAGATACAATAATCCTAAATGTGTTATGTATAAAAACTGACAGATTTAAAGGGAAAAATGTACCAAATTATGGCTAGAGATTTTTAACTTTTTTCTCAGTAATTTACAAAGCAAGCAGAAAATAATAATCAGGCGAAGGAGGTGGCCCATGCCTATAATCCCAGCACTTTGGGAGGCCCAGGCAGGTGGGTTACTTGAGCTCAGTAGTTCAGACTAGCCTGAGTAAAAGTGAGACTCCACCTATAAAAAATAACCAGATGTTGTGGCAGGTGCCTACAGTTATAGCTACTTGGGAGGCTGAGGCAAGAGAATCTCTTGGGCTTAAGAGTTTGAGGTTGCTGTGAGCTATGACACTACAGCATTCACCCAGGGCCACATCAAAAAAAAAAAAAAAAAGCAAGGAAGGAAGGGAGGGAGGGAGGAGAAAGAAAAGAAAGGAAAGGAAGGAAAGGAAGGAAGGAAGAAAAGAGAATAGAAAGAAACAAGAGGATATGAACAATTCTATCAACCAAGTTAATTTCATGAACATGCACAGGACCAAATGAAAAGTCAACTGCTTCAAAACCACTTATTATTAAAACAAAGCAAAAGCCCACTTATTAAAATAATTTAATTTAGCATACACTCTTGGTTACTTATCTAATTTCCTTTCTCCTCTGATCTTCTACATTTCTAACAGACTACTGTTTTCTTCCCTTAAAAATTCACCTTCTTAGCTTTGTGCTAGAAGGATTAAAATAAAAAAAAAATAATAATAATCCACTTTCTTAGGCATTGGTCGAACTTTTAAGAGGCTGGCCCTAAGCTAATTAAGCCAGTCATAGTGGTTCCATTACTTTTGCAAGGGACCAATTTGGGCCAGGATACAACACAACTGTAGCCAACATGACATGAGGGCAATCTTCTCCTGCGGAATTCCTGGATAAAGTTTTCTCCTTCCTGACAAAGACCCACTGAAGGAGACTGTCTCTTCTTTCTCTGAACATTTTCATAGCTAGACGTGGCACTTGAAATGCATTTATCTTGCCCATGATGAGAGTTACCTGAGAAAAAACCTGCTATACCAAGGAAAGCAGAGAAAATAAAAAGACTCACTCGCTCCAATGAGCTACTGCCTATCTTAACCACAGCATCCCTTTTTCTGGACTTTCAGTTTTGTAAGACAATAAATTTTGCTAAAAAAAAAAAAAAAAAAAAAAAAATTGAAGTATCTGGGAGACATAGTTCTGAACCTGGAATGGTCCCACCTGATGAAAAGTTCTTTCCCTTTCTGCACCTGCTATTGGGTGTATACCTATCAATCACGTGGGGATGAACCCTACCCTGAAGGAAATGGCTGTGCTCACACGTGTAACCTTTACATTTTAATTGATAACTTTTACAAGCTTTTTCTAAATTCTCAGTTACAAAGGAAAATAGGCTTTTTTGTCAAGAACAGGTCTTAAATGCTGTGTTTTTCACCCTCTTTTCTTCCCCAAAAGTTAGTAATGCAGCAATAATTAAACTCAGTAAGAGAAATGGGTTTCAGAGACAACTTAAAATTTTGTATTAGAATTAGTTACTATTACCTGAAATTATAGAAAAACCTGCAATTCCTTTGAACCTTTTCATTTACGGTAATAGACCACACACACACACACACACACACACACACACACACACACACACACACACATCAAATAGGCATGATGTGGAAGTAATGTTTATGGGTTTTATTGGTGGACATCAGATCAGAGTGGAGAAAGCTAGGATAATCATGTGTTATCAGAGACCTCAAGCTCTCACATGTATAAAAACCCTGACAAGTGCATATAGATAATGCATTCTAGGAATCTATTATAATTCTAAAGCTATCTCAAATCTGCTAACATATCTAACTTTCTCCTTTGACAGATGCCTGATGTGATGATATATTTCTCCATCCTTGCTGTAGCACAGAGGACCCACAAGTAAGCAACCACTCCCCACCCTAACCCTAACATCCTCCCATCCCATCAAAAAGATCATATCCCAACACTGTCATTCAATCAGGAGTCATAAACTTCTAAAGGGAAGCAATAATTAAGTAGTAATTAAAGACCACTCAAATGACTAGATATCTTATTCTTCCCTAATGCTTATAAAGATTTTGATATTTGCTATCATACTTAGGATACCACAGATGCAAGTAGCCTGATAGAATGATTGAATAACTTAATGAAGACTCAGTTATGTTTCTGAAGAAATGTTTTCCTCAGAAGGAAATCAAAGTTGTCCTTCCACATGTATGTTGGGCACACAGATGAACAAGCTGAGAAACTATTTCATGTCAGGATTTACTTTTATTGACTTCATTTGGCCACTTGAAATAAATCTCTTTTTTTGTGATTTTTGGCTGGGGCCAGGTTTGAACCCACCATCTCCGGTAATTGCCACCCCAAATAAATCTTATTTAATCCTCCCAATACTTCAGAGAAATGAAGTGGTTTGGCCAACATATCTGTCTAGTTAGCAGTAGACAGTCTTTCTGTCCCCAAAATCCATTCCACTTAAGGAAATTGGTGAAATATCATAAATAATAAATGTATTTTTGAACATCCTATAAATGTTGAACTGCTATGGCTAGAATAAATTAGTACTGTCAAGCTCCTCTTCCTCCTCTTCTTCACACTGGGGAAAGGTCTGTATTTGTCCAGAAACACAATTAATTTGCTGACCAATGGAGAACCTCTTTGCCGATCTAGTACCTTGATGGAGGGTGCTGTGAAAAGTTCACATCTATTTGCCCCCTAAGCCTGTTTGGGAAGTGTACCAGGAAAACAACCTCCTTAGTGGAGGCAGGACCCATTAATTAAACTGGGTTCAATCCCCTTTACCGCCCCACACTGCACACTACAGTCAGGGGTACAGAATTATTTGGAAATGGACAGGAATTACTGACTTACCTCTTCTTCTACTGCTTCTAGTGGAAATAAATCATAGCCAGACAGAAAGTGATTGTTTGGCTATAATCAACGTAGCTTTCAAGAAGGTAATTGAAATTTTGGAATTCTTTTTTATTTATTTATTTATTTATTTTATTTATTTTTTTTTTTTTAAGCAGGAACTCAACTTTATTGCGTCAAGCAGCCGCTTACATAGAGCATGGGGAAGGGGAGGGGAAAGAAGGCGGGGGATGAGGTGCGTGACAGGGTTGGGCCAAAGGCATGGTACCACCTTGGCTGTATCTAGATAGAGGCAGTTTCAGGCCGGGCCTTGCTGAGTCATTGCTACACGGAAGTAGCTTGATGGATCTACTTCTAGTCAGGCTCGGGAAGTTGCACTAGGCCTCAGGCACATGGCGGGGCCCAACAATTCCCTTTTTTGTTTTTTGTATGGCGGAAAAACATAGCCCCTGTCTTAGGTTGCCTGCTCTTGCAGTTTCAGTCTTACCCATCATGGGGATACAAATATCAATGGTTTTGTCCCTGTCTTAGGTTGACTGAATGCAGAGTGATCTTCCCTGTCTTTGGGTACTATGAATGTAATCCACCATGCAGCCTCTCCATATCCTGTCTTAGGTTGTCCCCACTTTGGGAATCTTATCCGTCATTGGTGCTATGGAGGGTGGTGAAGAATAATAGTTAGATTCTTGGTTGATGAGCCAGTGATATCGGACCTCGACCCAAAATCTTTTTAATCTGAAATTGGAAACACTTCTAGTCCCAAGTATTTTGCATAAGAGATACTCAACACAGAAAGTGCCCAACAAAAGTTAGCTATTATTTCCAAGCAATGGTTCTCAATGTGTGGTCTCTGGATCAATGCCAAGCATCCTCTGGGAACTCGTTAGAAATGTAAATTTTCAGATTCCACCAACTAAATTAGACTCTCTTGGGCTGGAACCCAGAACTCCATTTCAACAAGCTCTCCTGATGATTCTGACACACACTGAAGTTTGAAACCCATACTTACAGAATACAAGGCAAAACAGAAAATAAGTTCTAATATAATTCATTATGAAGAACTTCTGTTTTGTAACTGTTTAAATTTAAGAGAATGCTTTATTTTATTTTTTTTTTGACATAACTAAAAAAATAATAAAAACAACTCTAAAATGTAGCTTGAGAACATTAGGATTCTTGTTAAGATAACTCTTACCATCTTATTTTTGACTTTGCTAGATAGGATACTTAACACCACACAATCTTGTTCCAAGAGATCTATTATTAAATTGTAGTAATGTATTTTGCAAAGTCAAACATACAGTAGAATACCTCACTTAGAAGAGAGAGAGTCTGTAGTATTAGTGATAATCATGACATTGTGCATTTGAACACAGCCTATTATTCATCAGTCCAAACTGTTTCCATAGACAACATTGTCATATGAAGGGTTGGGTACATGCTGAATCAGTGCAGAGCTAGGGCAGGAATGTAACACCGGGTTTCTAAGTGTGCATTTTGTTGCTTGAGTATAAGATGTGTATACAGTTAAAGGTAGAATTGCCATGTAGAACAAAATGAACCAAAGTGTATTATTTTTGTCACTTCATCCTCCACATTGCTGCCACAGAGATTTCTTTAAAGTATATATGTAACCGAGTCACTGCACAGTTTGAAAGACTTAAACAGCTCCCTTAAAGCTAGCCCATGAGAGCCTTTGTAATCCAGCACCTGCCGACCTATTACACAGACCCTAACCCTATGATACCTCACCTCCATAAAGCTCTCCTTGACAGCCCACCCCCCATCACTAGGCAGTTGGTTTCTCCTTCCTCTAAGCTCCCCCGGCACCATTCGTATACTTCCTGTAGCATTTTTGCATGGGGTTATAATAGTTATTCAAATGGCAGACTCTTAACCAGACTGCTTAACTTTTACTGACATCAAGAAGTACATTTTCACTGTTATGTTCCAGCAGTTGGCTTAAAGCCCAACATAACAGAGACACTTAGTAAATAAATAAAGACTTTTCCTGGGTCTACAATGTGAGATCTGAGTGCTGTCCAGAAAGTATCCAGCCATGCATTATGAAAAAGAGACACGTTTGGCTGGACACTTTCTGGACAGTCCCCAGATGCATGAACTAGAGATTGGGTCGGGAAAACACAGCAATCACCTAGCTCTTATAAGGATCAAAATCTATGAATTTTGATAAAAAGCTCTGCCACTTCCAAGGTCCTGATGGCATCCTCATTATAGTCCACAACTCTCCAAGAAAGAACATCCTAGCTATTGCCACTATCACTCTCATTTTATTTAAAATATTTTTGTCCCCCAATATTGATATTGAATTGAAACCCCCAATTTTTATCCCAGTTTATGTCATGAGCTTTGAAGTTTGAAGACCTAATTAAGTCAAAGCAAAACAAGCTGAGTATGGCAATTGAAAAGCAAAGCTGCCCACCTACTGTTGGCCTGCTCAGTAATCTTCCTGGCCTCTGACCTCGGGACTGGGATGATCTTTCACTCTTCCAACCTCCACCTGACTTCCTTCACCATGCTGCCACCATTTAACACTCTCTGCTTGGCATTGTAAAACACAGTTCCTTCTCAACTTAGGCCTTCTCTGTGCCCTGGGAATTTATTCCTGCTAAATCATTTAGCCAGAAGCATTTGGCCCCAGATAACTGGAACACCCAGCCAGCTACTATCTAAGCCAGTTCTCTCCCTTATACCCCCTGACTCACTAGCAAACTATTTGAAATTATCCTATTGTTTTGTTGTTCATGCTTTTCTCCCTGTCTACTGTCATGTCCCTTAGGCCAGTGGTCCCCAACGTTTTTGGCACCAGGAACCAGCTTCATAGAAGACAATCTTTCCATGAATTGGGGGAAGAGGGGGTGAGGGTGTTGGGGAAGATTCCAGCACATTACATTTACTATGCATTTTATTTCCATTATTATATTGTATAATGAAATAATTATATGACTCACCATAATGCAGAATCAGTAGGAGTCCTGAGCTTGTTTTCCTGTACCTATAGCCCCATCCTATACTGGGAACCGCTCCTCAGCACTAGCATCACGGCCTCAGCTCCACCTCAGATCTTCAGGCGTGATACTCATAAGGAGTGTGCGCCCTAGATCCCTCACATGCGCAGTTCACAGTGGCCCGTAGTGTTCCAGCTCCTCGGAAAATCTAATGCTGCTGTTGATGTAACAGGAGGCGGAGCTCAGGCTGCCACGTGAGAGCAATTAGGAGCAGCAGTAAATACAGATGAAGCTTCATGGGCTGGGCCACTGCTCACCTGCTGTGTGCCCTAGTTCCTAACAAGCCACAGACCCGTACCAGTCCATGACCCCCGGGGTTAGGGACCACAGCCTTAGACTAAAAGATACATTTCTGGTTTTTAAGTGCACTAGTGAAATGCATGGATATGGATGGAATGATAATAACTTCCCCGTAAGTTCCCACATCTTCACTGTCTGTCTTGAGGAATTTTTTTACAGTTGGCCTGTTACTGATTCTGAGATGTCTGAGGCTCCTCCCTCTCTGAAGCTCTTTTCCAGTGACAAACGGAAGCTTCCTCCCTGCAGGACGTTTCCAAAGATCAAGTCCCATAATATAAATAAAGCACTTGACACACACCACACTCACTGTAAATATTCAATAAATGGCACTTATTATTATAATTGGATTTTAGAGGCTATATTGTCTTCATACACCTGTCATAATAAGTACCAAAAACTAGCTTAAGGCAAAAATATATACATTGTCTCACAGTTCTGGAGGCCAGAAGTTCAAGACCAAGTAGCTCTAGAAGAGAGTCCTTGCAGCCTTTCCTAGAGTCCGGAGGCTGCTAGCAATCCTTGGCATTCCTTGCTTTACGGAAGCGGCACTCAGTTATATAACTATCTTCTCCTTTTGTGCATGTCCGTCTCTGTGTTAGGGCCCCACAACTTCATTTTAACTTTTTTATCTCTGTGAAGATTGCATTCCGAGATTCCATTCTCAGGTGCTAGGAGTTAGGATTTCAAGTTAGCTTTTGGAGAAAACACAATTCAGTCCATCACGAGACATAGCAACCCACTGCAGTAAAAATATAGAAAGGTATTTTCTTTTTCCAACAACAGAAATAATTTTTTGTTGCCCTCACTTTTCTTGCTGAGAAGCAGGATTTCCTCATTATATGTAAGTTTAGTGTTAAAAATTTTCAATTCCCCTTCCTTTACTAAAACAATCTCAACTAGTGTCCACATCAGGTTCTTTCTGCCTCCCAAGAACAACTGCTTGGGGTGAGCAGAAAGCAGTGGTATGCTACTAACCCGACTCTCTAGGGAAGGAAAAATCAAAAGGCCTGATTTGCAGCATTTGCTCTTCTCTACTGTGTATCAAATGCTGTATTGAGGACTCCTACCCTGGCTGACTCAGGACACCAATGTAACTGGCTAAATTCCCAAGTATAAACTGTTTCCAGCACATCACTGGAGGCAAGAGCTACTTTCTCACTACTGCCTCCTCCCTTTTTTCCTCTCCATTATCCAAGCTCTGCCTACCCCCAAAACTTCAGGCAATGAGTGAGAGAGAGGAGCAGCATTAACTACTGAGGACACTCCATGCTCCTGGTGGGAACGCTTCTATCACCTTCTGTGGTTGCTGCTGCTTCTCTGGCACCACAGGGCAAATCCCTTAGTCCCCAACATGTGGCAGATGTCCAGATGCTAGAGTTACATCTGTTGGTTCACTGGAGGGTCTTGAGTGACCCTCTGTCACTGTACAGGTTCACTGGAGGTCTATGTACAGCCTCTGACATGGGGATTTTGCTTGAACTTAGCCCCCTACACTCTCTTCCCAGCCACTTCTTTAGAAGTTCAACCTACAGGCTTTCCATAACTGAGGTCAGCTTGCCCACTGATCAATCCTTTGAGGAGATATTTGTACAAAGGCTTTCACCTCATCCATCTTCCTCAACATCTACCAAGTGGAGGGAAATCCTAATATCTTTGACAATAAAATGGTGGGAAACACGGGTCATCCTCCAAAATAGATCATATCCTAGGACACAAGTCTAACCTCAGCAAATTTAAAAGTATAGAAATTATTCCTTGTATCTTCTGAGAACACCATGGAATAAAAGTTGAACTCAACAGCAACAGGAATCCTCATACTCAAACAAAGTCATGGAAATGAAATAATCTTAGGCTGAATGATAGCTGGGTAAAAGTTGAGATTAAAAAGGAAATCACCAAATTTTGGGAACAAAATGATAATGAAGACACGAATTATCAAAACCTGTGGCTCAAGCTGCTAAAGCGCCAGCCACATACACCTGAGGTGGTGGGTTCGAATCCAGCCCAGGCCCGCCAAATGAAGGCTACAACCAAAATATAGCCGGGCATTGTAGCGGGCACCTGTAGTCCCAGCTACTTGGGAGGCTGAGGCAGGAGAATCACTTGAACCCAGGACTTGGAGGTTGCTGTGAGCTGTGATGCCATGGCACTCTGCCCAGGGCGACAGCTTGAGGCTCTGTCTCAAAAAAAAAAAAAAAAAAAACCTGTGGGATACTGCAAATGCAGTCCTAAGAGGAAAAATTATAGCATTGGAAGCCTTCATCAAGAAAACAGAAAAAGAAGAAGCCAACAACTTAATGGATCATCTCAAGCAACTGGAAAAGGAAGAACGTTCCAACCCCAAACCCAGCAGAAGAAAAGAAATAACCAAAATTAGGACAGAATTAAATGAAATTAAAAAACAAAAAAATTGTTCAGAAGATCAATGAAACAAAAAGTTGGTTTTTTGAAAAGATTAACAAAATTGATAAACCTTTGACCAACCTAACCAGAAATTTAAAAGTAAAATCTCTAATATTGTCTATCAGAAACAATAAAGGAGAAATAACAACAGACACCTCAGAAATTCAAAAAATCCTCAATGATTACTACAAAAATCTTTATTCCAAGAAATATGAAAATCTGAAGTAAAGGAACCAATACCTGGAAGCACGCCACCTTCCTAGACTCAACCAGAAAGAATTAGAAATTTTGAATAGACCTATAACAATTACTGAAATAGCATTAACAATACGAAATCTCCCAAAAAAGAAAAGTCCGGGACCAGATGGCTTCACATCTGAATTCTATCAACCTTTCAACAGGAACTAGTATCTATACTATACAACCTTTTCCAAAGTGTAGAAAAAGAAGGAATACTTCCAACACATTCTATGAAGCAAATGTCACCCTGATCCCCAAACCAGGAAAGGATCCAACAAAGAAAGAAAATTAGAGACCAATATCATTAATGAATATCAATGCAAAAATATTCAATAAGATCTTAGCAAACAGAATTCAACAACACATCAAAAATATTATACACCATGATCAAGTTGGCTTTATTCCAGTGTTACAAGGTTGGTTCGACATATGCAAATCTGTAAATATAATACATCATATTAATAAAATAAAAAACAAAGACCATATGATTCTCTCAATTGATGCTGAAAAAGCCTTTGATAATATCCAGCACCCTTTCATGATCAGAACACTTAAGAAAATAGGCATAGAAGGGACATTTCTTAAACTGATAGAGGCCATCTATAGCAAACCCACAGCCAATATCACAATGGATGGTGTAGAATTAAAAACATTTCCACTCATATCAGAAACAAAGTAAGGATGCCCACTGTCTCCACTGCTATTCAATATAGTAATGGAAGTCTTAGACATAGCAATCAGGCAAGGAAAGACAATCAAAAGTATCCAAATAGGGTCAGAGAAAATCAAACTCTCACTCTTCACTGATGATATGATCCTATACCTGGAAAATCCCAGGGACTCAACTTCAAAACTCTTAGAAGTGATAAAGAAATACAGCAGTGTCTCAGAATATAAAATTAATACTTACAGGTCAGTACCTTTTATATATGCCAACAATAGTCAAGCTGAAAATATTGTCAAGGACACTATACCTTTTACAATAGTGACAAAGAAGATGAAATATCTGGGAATTTACCTAACAGAAGGATGTGAAAGATCTCTATAAAGAGAACTATGAAACTCTGAGAAAAGAAATAGCCGAAGATGTTAACAAATGGAAAAACATACCATGCTCATGGCTGGGAAGAATCAACATTATTAAAATGTCTATACTACCCAAAGCAATCTACAGATTTAATGCAATCCTCATTAATTAAAGCACCATTGTCATACTTTAAAGAACTGGGAAAAATAGTACTTCGTTTTATATGGAATCAGAAAAAACCTTGAATAGCAAATACATTACTCAGTAACAAGAACAAATCAGGAGGGATCACATTACCAGACTTCAGACTATACTATAAATCTATAGTGATCAAATCTATAGTGCATGGTACTAGCACAAAAACAGAGTGAGCAGTAGACTTATGGAACAGAATAGAGAACCAAGAGATGAACCCAGCTACTTATCATCATTTGATCTTCAACAAGCCTATCAAAAATATTCAGTAGAGGAAAGACTCCCTGTTTAACAAATGGTGCTGGGTGAACTGGCTGGAGACCTGTAGAAGACTGAAACTGGACTCCCACCTTTCACCATTAATAAAAATTCTCACTAGATAAAAATTTAAACTTAAGACATGAAACCATAAAAATATTAGAAGAAAGTGCAGGGGAAACACCTGAAGAAACTGGCTTGGGAGAATATTTTTTGAGGAGGACCTCCGAGGCAACTGAAACAACACCAGAAATACATACTGGGATCTGATCAAACTGAAAAGCTTTTGCACAGCCAAAAGTACAGTAAGTAAAGCAAGCAGGCAACCTTCAGAATGGGAGAAGATTTTTGCAGGTTATACTTTCGACAAACGTCTGATAATTAGAATCTATAGAGAACTCAAACTAATCAATAAGAAAAGAACAAATAACCCCATTTCTATGTGGGCAAGAGACTTGAACAGAAACTTCTCTGATGAAGACAGATGCATGGACTACAAACACATGAAAAAATGCTCATCATCCTTAATCATCAGAGAAATGCAAATCAAAACCACTTTG
>CAUYPK010040114.1:0-31346 GCA_963574355.1 Loris lydekkerianus | reverse complement strand
TTTGTGGCCTAGGGTGTGGTCAATTTTGGAGTATGTTCCGTGGGCTGTTGAGAAGAATGTGTATTCAGTTTTATTGGGATGAAATGGTCTGTAGATGTCTGTTAAGTCCAGATGTTGAATGGTTAAGTTTAAATCTAAAATGTCTTTGCGTAGCTTCTTTTTGGAAGATCTATACAGCACTGCTAAAGGGGTATTAAAATCTCCAACTACTATGAAACTGAAGGAAATCAAGTTGCTCATTGTCTGTTAGAGTTTCTCATATAAATTGAGGTGCAATGTGGTTGCACCTCACTAAATATTAATAATTGAACTCTCATCATATTATTACCTTTAACAAATATGAAGTGTTCATCCTTATCTTAATTAATAGATATTAATTAGTATTAATATCTATTAATTAATATTAATATCTATTAATATTAATAAATATTAATAATTGAAATATCATCATATTGAGTATTACCTTTAACAAATATGAAGTGTCCATCCTTATCTTTAATTATTTTGGTTGGTTTAAAGCCTATTGCATCTGTGAACAGGATTGCAACGCCTGCTTTTTTCTACTTTCCATTTGCCTGGAATATAGATGACCATTCTTTCACCGTGAGTCTATGTTTGTCATTTAATGTGTGATACGGTTCTTGTATGCAGCAGATATCTGGCTTGAGTTTTTGTATCCAGTCAGCCACCGGTGCCTCTTTAGAGGACAATTTAAACCATTCACATTAATTGAGAATATTGATAAGCCTTTTGAGAGTTTGGTGGACATTTTTAATCCTTTTGTGACTGTGGAAGTTGGAGTTTGATCAATATTTTCTGGGTGGGTTTATTTTTGTGGTGGAGGATTACGCTGGTTCTATGGAAGATAGGTTTGAGAATATCCCAGAGAGCTGGTTTAGTTATGGCAAATTTCTTCAACATGTGAATGTCGTTGAAGTATTTAATTTCTCTGTCATAAATGAAACTCAGTTAAGCTGGGTACAGGATCCTGGGTTGAAAGTTATTTTGTTTTAGGAGATTAAAAGTCGACCATCCTCTTCTAGCTTGAAAGGTTTCAGCAGAGAACTCTACAGTTATTCTAATATTCTTCCCCTTTTAGGTAATGGTTTTCTTTCTCCTGGCAGCTTTCAGAATTTTTTCATTCATGTTAACTTTAGTGAAATTGATTATGATGTGTCTGGGGAATGTCTTATTTGGGTTGAGTCATGCTGGAGTTCTGAAACTGTCTGATATCTAAATTTCAGAATCTTTTGGCATGTCTGGAAAGTTCTCCTTCATAATCTCATGGAGAAGAGACTCTGTGCCTTTGAAGCCGCTTCGTCGCTTTCAGGGATCACTATAAGATGAATATTTGTTTTCTTCAAATTATCCCAGAGCTCTCTGAGAGAGTGATCTGTTTTTGCCCTCCATTTCTCTTCCTCTTCGCGAGTTGGGAGCGTTCGAAAGCTTTGTCTTCAATGTCAGAAATCCTTTCTTCTGCTTGCTTCATTCTGTTACTGAGGGATTCTACTGTGTTTCTCAGATCTTTGAGGGGTGAAACTTCTTGTCTCAATGTGTCAAAATCTTTGGTCATTTGGTCTTTGAATTTGTTGAATTCTTGAGATATCTTTTCGGTTACTGCTTGGAGTTCTAATTCGATCTTATTTGCTATCCAGATTCTGAATTTGATTTCTGACTTCTCAGCTATTTGTTTGTCCATGGTATCTCGTGCTGTGTCTGTCCCATTGATCCTTGGGGGAGTTGATATACTCTGATTATTCATATAGCTGGAGTTTTTCTGTTGATTTCACCTCATGATTGTTTGTGATCATTGCCTCTGGCCGTCCTCAGAGTTGGGGAGGTGTCTCTCCAAGATTAGACCCTAGCGGGATCACTCTATTGTTGCTGGATATTTGTAGGGAGTGACCCTGTGTAGTTCCTCTGGGGCTGCCTCAGCTAGGGAGTTCTGGTTGTGGAAGCAGCTCCAGCGTGTGACACACCGGATCCAGCAACAGGGTTGGAGGTGGTGCGCACAGTTCTGGGAGTGCCTGGCACCCAGTGACTTTGGCACAGAGGACTGAAGGCTCCAGCAGTCTCTGGCCAGGGGAAGGGCTCTGCACAGAGGCAGGGAGGGCTCCAGAGGGCATGCAGCTACCCGTATCCCTGGCCAGATGAACGGGCCAGTGTGGGGGCCTGGAAGACACAGGAGGGCAGACGCAGGGTTGCGCGGCTCCCGCAGTTCCGAGTCAGGGCATGTGGAGGCCCAGTGGCTACGGGTTGCGGGTCAGTGGTCGCAGCACAGCTCTTATGGAGGTCCAGGTGGCGCCAAGCCCAGGAGTTTGAGGTTGCTATGAGCTGTGACGCCACGGCACTCTACCCAGGGCAACAGCCCAAGTCTCCAGTGTGCCAAAACCCGGTGTCACTCTGTCCCTGAGGGTTAAGGCTATAAGGCAGCTCCAGTCCCCGCCTTTAGGCTACTCCGTCACTAAGTTACTAGGTCCCGCCCAATCCTTGCTCTGGGACTCTGAGGGCAGAGCTTGCCGGGGCAGTTCTCTTACAATGGCTCCCTGCGACCCAGCTTAGCGGCTCAGCCTGGAAACAATGTCCAGCGTTTTCCACACTCCTGCTCAAGCTCTCCCCAAGGCAATTCAACTGAGTGCCAAGTCCAAAAGCACTGAAACAGTTCACAGGTAAGGCCTTTCTGGTTTGCAGTCTCACTGCTGCTTGTACTTAATGGTTTATGGCGGGATTAGGTCGATCAAACACATGAAATCACTTGCCAATTTTCCACTGTTTTTGTCCTCCTCTTGAGGTCCAGAAGACCCTTGATGACTCCCTGTATCCTCAAAGGGATGATTATAGTCACATCCCACCAGCCAGAGATGCCTGGAGTCTTATCTCCCCAGACTCACCGTGCCCAGTTGCAGGGAAGTTGTTACTTGGCCGCCATCTTTAATCCATCTTCCACTGGTTTCTTATCCCCAGAAGCCATAGCTAGGCTTCTGCTTTAAATGCCTATCAACAGTTAATTTGGCTCATAATAGTTTTTTAACCAGTTTTTTTCTATAAAATTGACAGATAATATTTATAAGTAGTGTTCTCAACTCTATCTCAGTGGTTTTTTTAAGGTGTGGTGTGTGGTCAGGTGAGTGATCAGGAGTTAGTTATTTATCTCAGCCAAAATTAAGTGGTGCTTGGAACTGAGACACACACTGTCATGCAGGAGACTTCTGATGGGGAAGGGGCAGCCATCCTCTCTGGATCAGATGCCAGCTGGGTGTGCTGAGCTTTTTGTCAACTGGGGGCATTTTATGAACAATTTGATTCATTTAGTCTGGTTTGCTGACAAAGTGTGCAAGTATTCTAAGCTTTATAATATGAAAATCAGCTGAGCCTTTCACAGACACTTTTTAAGACATTGATTTATCTGGACTGCACATATCATTCAGGTCACCTGGGTGGAAATTTAATGGAGTCCATGAAGAACATTTTGTTCAAGGAGGATGTTTTTCTGGGAAGCTTTTCAGTATGGAAATGAAACATCATTACCTGGAGAGGAACAAGGTAGGGAATTAGAGCAGGCTTTTTGTCCAAAACCATGTAAGCAAGAAGGTAGAGGAAAGTGTTTCTAGTGTTGAAAGAAAAACCTTGCCAATTTTCAGTGAAGCTGTGTTTTAAGAGTGAAGGAGAAATCAAAACTTTCTCAGACAAATGAAAACTGAGGGGATTCATCACCAGCAGACCTGTCCTGCAAGAAATGTCACAAGAAGCTCTTCAGGTAGAGGGAAAACGATGCAGGTTAGAAACTGGACCTACTCAAGGGACAGAAGAACAGCAGAGCCCAGTAAATAAGTTGTGTGCACCATCATAGTAAGGGTGTCCTGGTGATCATAGCATATGAGTAAGACAAACGAAAGACAGCAGAGTCACAGGGGTGATGGGAGGGAGGAACTCTGTTACGTGGTTCCTGCTGATGGGTATTAACAGTGCAGTGTCATTGGAAGGTTGGCTTACATTAGTTAAAAGTGTATCTTGTAAGCTCTAGGGCAGCGGTTCTAAACCTGTGGGTCATGACCCACAGGAACTGTGTTAAAGGGCCGAGGAATTAGGAAGGTTGAGAACCACTGCTCTAGGGCAAACGCTGTGTACTTTAAAGAGTGTAATTGATCTGTTGAAGTGAGCACACTTTTGTTAAGGTGTGTACTTGTCTTCTCCCATTTCAGGTAGCAGATGTTTCAATGACTTTGCCAGTTGTCCATTAGATCAGTGATGAGGGTGGCGTGTGACAGATGTGTGAGCATGTGCTGAGGTGCCCCCTGTGCCTGTTGCTGGACATGTGTGCTGTGAAGTGTTTCTGGCACACTGTGTCGCTCAGGTCCACCCCAGTGGGAAGTTTATGGGGTCCATGAGGAGTGTTTTGTTTGGGGAAGATGTTTTTCTGGGAAGCTTTTCAGTACTCGTGGTGGCCCATTTGGGTACAGTATCTAGTTCAGTCCCTTCATAGTGTTCGGATCATTGCTGGGTACCACCTAGTTCAGAGTGAGCGTTCCTGCCAGGCCCCATTTACAGCATTCTGGGTGTATACACGGGGGTCCCTACTGCCTGTCGTCCATTTGCCTGCTGTGTGTTTGTCCTCTGGGGAATCTGCCCAGCCTGTAGGCTCTTCCTCGGTGTGGTAGAAGACAGTCCTTCTTGGTATCTGGTGCCTTAGAGGGTGTTAGAGGGAGGTCAAGAATCAGCCCCACTCCGCCCTGCTTGGTAGGGACATTTGGGTTACAGTGATGAGCAGAACAGACACAGACCTTCTCCTCATTAAGGGTTCAGACTTGTGGGGGTGGGGCAGACATTCTCTAAATAATCCTGTAAATAAATGTGTAATTATAAACTGTGCTAAGTGTACACACGTGAAATGTGGGTACAAAGTGCCATTAGAGTATGAACCTTGACTCATCTGTGGTGTCAAGAAATCTTCTCTGAAGAAGAGAAGTTGAGTTAAAGAAAGGGATGTTAGGAGAAGTGGGATAGGAAGAGCATTCCAGGGAGAACAAACAGCATGTGCAAAGGTCCTGAGACAAGAGAGGCCGTGGTACCCTTAGGGTTGTCTTATCTAATGTCAGGGGAGTAGTTAATTGGCTTTCAATATTGTTAAATACACTTTGGGGCACAAACAGTTCCTTTTTGGGAGACTGGATGGCCCCTACCTGGAGCAGTCTACCTTACCATGGCCAGTAGCTCAGGTTATTTTTGTTGTCTGTTCTCATTTTATCTTCTAGTGGTTCCCCACCCCCCACCCCACCCCCTTCACCTTGTCCACAGGAAGGACCTCAGCAAAAATTTTCTGAGGAAAGTGGTGTTTCCTCAGGTGCTGCGTGCCTGGCAGGAAACGCAGCCAGTGCTCAGTGGTGGGCAGGAAGTCCTTGCCCCAGTGCCTCATTCTCTGGGGTGGGTGGTGGGGTTTGGGGAGACAGTACGTGTAGCAGGTGGAGTGAACAGGGGCCAGGAGGTAATGACTGGAGCAGAAATCAAAAATTCCAAACCATCTCGAAGCATTGCTGACAGTGATGGGAATTGAAATTGGAAACATTGTGTGCATTTTTAATATTTCTGTTAGGAGAAGACTGGAGCATGTTAATGTTTAATCGTCAGGCTGTAATAGAGGGCTGGGCAGTTTTCCATGGCCTCCTTACGCCAGTCTTACCTGGAAGAAAGGCATTGGTTCTATTTCAGGCCTGCCTTTGGGAAGTGGACCTTACCAGAGTGAGAGCCCCTAGGTCAGAGTTGCCTTTTCACTCCTGTAAGAACCGGTGTGTTTGAAAGGTGAAGAATGGGGTCTTACCCCCCAGGCTCTTTGCACATTATGTGAAATTTTCAATGGGTATATATGGTTTGGTAATTTTAAATTCTTTTACCAGTTTTCTCTCCAGATTTCATGGAATCAACTGTAGACTTTCCTTTAGGGTACCTCTGTCAGGGGAAAAAAAGGAAGTGGAAAAAATACACGCGAATTTGGTTTTTTTCCCTTTTCAAAATTTTTAGCCGTCATTCGAGCAGTGATGTCCTTGAGATTTTGTTTTGCTCCTGTTTGAAAGTTACTCTCGGTGTCAGTAGGCCGGTTCATCTGGACAATGGCATATGGGGAGGCTGAAAAGGGGGTGAGAGGAGTATTTTATCACTAATATTATTTAAAAATGCCAGTGTATACATAGAAACCAGAATGATTTTTAGGCAATTTTACATGGGTCATTATGAGAATTTTGAGATACCCTAAATCCAGAAACATAAAATCTGTTAAAACATAAAACATAAAATTGACAGAAACAAATGAAGCCCTCTCAGAAAGGCCGATAGGCCAAGTAGGTGGAACCTGGCCTGGGTGACTCAGGACGCTGTCGACTGTGTTTCTTGGAAGTGAAATACATCGTCTGTCTCAAAACGTTTGTAGCGACCCACATATTGTTATTTTAAAACTATCTAGACCAGCACCTTCTGCAGTGTTGAAAACCTTGTGCATTTCATTGTCCAGTCCATCAGCCACTTGTGAAGATAGCAGTTAGTGCAACTATGAAACTTAACATTTATTTTTCTCTCATTTTATTAAGCTAAAATGCAGATAGGCCCCTGTGACCAGAGGCTAGTATACTGACAGGACAGGGCAGGGCAGGGCAGTGCCCCACCTTGCTGCTGGCCTCTGGGGTGCGTTACTCCCGTGTCCCGCCCTCGGTCCCCTCTGCTTGGAGAATCTCATACCTTGGCCACTGTCTTAGGCTGCCACTTACCCTCTGGTGTTTGTGGCCATGAATAGAGGCAGGAGATAAAAGAGAATGTGTTTGTGTCAAAAAATGACCACGTTATTTACCACTTAAGGCACAGTGGTGAGTGTGTAACAGAGCCGGCCTCTGTTTAGTGAAGGTAGTTACAAAGCGGTGTGGACTGTGCCCCAGACCGTGCTGTCATCACTTATCCTTCAGTGAGTGGACACACTGGCCAGGGGGAGGACTTAAGGGAGGTCTTCCTCTTTCATGTGTAAATATTAACATGATCCCTGAGACATGGAGTTTGATGTTTGCAGATCTGAGGCTTTGTTTGTAAGTGGTAAAAGTAACGAAATGGTTTCTAAAGTTCTTAGGGAAAAGCCTGTGGTGTGTGGCATGCTGACCACTTATAGTCACTACAGACTCTTTCTGTATCTTTGCTTCCTTAGGCCATTTGCTAGTGGTAATGACTTTCATTTGCAGCTTTTGGGGCAGACTAGGGGGAATAGAAGAGGTCATCTTTCCCTGCCCTCATCACAAGGTTAACTGATTTTTACCAGGGCTAGGACAAGCCCTGATTAGCAGATAGATTTGTTACAGAAGAGGACGCATGCTCTGCAGCCATCGCATTGATCCTGTTGTTTCTGAGGTCAGTAGCTCAAAGGGACGTGCTGGAGGCAGAGTCAGCCAGGGCAGGGCCTGCAGGCAGGCGTGCGGCTTGGGGCCTGGGCTCTTAGTGCTTGGTACCATTGCCTGCCAGTCATGTTTAGTTTTATAAGATCACCCTGAAAAATCTTCCTGCCAAACAGGATAGAGCTGCATGTGAATTAAACAACACTCTTTCTTCTTTATATATGGCAGACCTTTATGTCTTTTATTTTGATATATGCTACTTGTATAGTTGGATGTTTTCTAGAAACCCAAGCTGGATATTAATTGATCTTTTCTGCTTTTTCTTGGCACCTGAGTAACCATGACTCACAAGTTTTGATAATTGGTAAGAATAACAAAATTATTCTTTGCTTTTCTTTTTGAACTTGTGTTACTATTTATTGTGGTAGTTGGTGGCAGATTGTAAGAGGGGGTGGCATTTGTTCTTGTGACTCATGTCATTGAAGAGAAATTAATCAGTGAAGAACACCGTTGTTTTCTTGTGCCTTTAGCATGAATCATGATCATTTACCATTCATTTGGGTTCTCTCTTTGCTCCTTAACTAAGCATCTAGGAAGCTGCAGCATTGGCCCCACTGCGTGTGGGTGAGGTGTACACATGGATGTGACCTGTGCAGAACGGGGCCCTCGGCTCTCTCAGCCAAGGAATGGAGAAGCAGAAGGTAGAGTTAGACCTGTGCTGATCCAGCGTGCAAGTCACTAGCAAGGTGTAGCTGAGGAATTGTAGATGCATGAAAATTATGGATGCACTCTCTTTACTCACAGCGGTGTTTCCTGTGCTCACTAGCCATGTGTGTTAGTGGCTTCCGTGTGGCACAGCACAGGGATAGGACCTTCCTGTCACACCACAAGCACTTCCGGCCAGCACCGTGGTAGTCTTTTTTGGAATGAGTTTTGTTTGTCCAGCTAGCAGATGTTGCTGAGTATTTCCTCCTTGTCAGACCCTCCTCTGACTATAGGGATGCTCTGAGGGGCAGGGAAGGCCAGGCCTGGCCACAGAGCAACCATCAGGCTGAAGTGAACTCAGAAACTCTCATGTCATTCACGTTAGTACTTGAGTGCTCACTCCTCCCTGGGGACCCAGGAGTGAGTAAATTACTGTCCCTTCTCCTCAGCAGGGAAGACAGTTAAGCACCTAATTTACAAGTGTAGCCCCACATGCACCTTGTAGTTAGTCCCCTTTCCTCTCTGAGCCCCGTTTTCTGCCACTCTCATAGTGGGGCTTTTAGTACCTGCAGAGTGGTGGTGAGGGTTCAAAGAAAAAAAAAATTGTAAAACCTACTGCTTAGAACTCAGCATTAAATAAATTGAGGCTATTATTATGCTAACCTTTTATATCATAAAAATGGTTTAGAAGCTTAAAAAGGAATCTTACCTGGAGGCAGGGGGAAGGGCCAGCCTTTACTGAGAAGGAGAGCAGCTGGGTGAGGGTACAGCTGCCTCGGCCTGTGCCAGGAATGATTGCATTTCCCAGAGGACACACCTCACTAAAATCCTTATTGTAAAGGGGCTGCTGTGGAGACTCCTACTTTTTAATTTATAGATCACAGATAGCATTTATTTGTAGACATCTAGAAAACAATCAAAAGTGCATATTTGGTATCACTCTAATATAGATCATATTAATAAATTTTATTTGGACAAGAGAACTTAACAGTTTTAAATAGCATAAATAGAGACTCCAGCAATCCCAAGAGTGGTCCCAAGTATATACAACATGTGAAGAAAAAAATGCACCTGGGAGCCAATTATGATCAAGTTCAAAATACCCAACATACAGTATATGTGCTGATAAATTTTCTTCAGGTCATGACTAGCATGAAAAAAGGCAGGACATAAGGCCGGGCGCAGTGACCCAGACCTACAATCCCAGCACTCTGAGAGGCTGAGGTGGGCGCATTGCCTGCACTCAGGAGTTCGGGACCAGCCTGACCAAGAGTGAAATGCTGTCTCTACTAAAAATGAAAAATGGAGGCAAGAGGATCAAGATTGCTATAAGTTATGATACCATGGCACTCTACCCAAGGTGACAGAGTCAGACTCTGTCTCAAAAATATAAATAAAAATAAAAAAAGCAGAATGTAGATACTCAGCGATGTTCTGTACCTGTATACCACAATATACTGTATTTAAGAGTTAAAAGCAGATTCCATGTTAGTGTTAGCAACAAGCCCTTAGGAGAAATAAAAGTAAATCTCCTTTTCCATTTACATATGTAAAAAATTATTCACATTTAGGGCTGGGCTGGGTGGGGCAACTGGCCAAAGAGCCTTGCCTAGGAGAAGACAGAGCTGATCCCAAAGGGCCCACATCTACATCTGGGCCTACATCTGCCTTCTGGAATGAGGATGTTATTCACTGGCCATTAAATAAAACTAGGAGAAGGCGATGTTGGTCTCTGGGAATCTCTTCCCTTCTATAAGGAAGCTGCTCTGCCAATTCAGGTTTTAGTCAGGAAGATGGGAAGATTTAAGACTTTGGTGACAGCTATAATTGTCTGAGAAATGATATTTTTCTTTAGAGTCAAGACAAGATGACGATGTTTTGCAGACTCCTGTTTAATCACATTTTGTGGACGTTGTCGTGACGTTTGTCAGGCTCCGTTGTCCTCTGTGTAAAGAGCACGATACAAAGCCTTGTCAAACTTGCAATAACTAGTCAGTGGCATTGGAGGATTAACATTCACTGGAAATAACACATTTGTTCCACAAGTGCTGCTTGGGGGGTGGGGGTGGGTGTAAATGTGAGAACGAGCAGCGAGGGACTGTGACAGCTTACTGTGGAGGCTGAGCGTTCCATTGTCTTCCCAAAGAATCTGAGCACTCTCAGAACATCAGGGTGAGCTCACATGTGCCATCTCAGTGTAAGGTAGAGCTGGGCAGAAGTGGTTTCTGCTCAGTCGTGGTGCTTGGCCTTTGTGTGAGAGAAGGGAGTGTGGAGATGGTAGAGACAAAATGCCAGAGGACAGAAACAGCATCGGAATCGTGAACATCTCCTAAAAAGGGAAGACGTTGCTCTTTTAGCCCAATGTAGTCTGAGCTCATTTGCTGTTTTTTTGGCCTATGTTCTCACAAATGCACAGCCAGTTTTCTCCTTGGCTTGTTGTGTTCAAAATACACATGTCTTCCTTTTGGAGACATGCTTGATCATACCTTTAGCCAGGAGCCTAGTGGGAAAGGGGATTGGCTGAATGCATGTGGTTTTTCCCAGTCCTCTTTTCCTTTGAATTTGGGTAAAGAGGATGAACAATAAATAACCTGCATCTATTGTGCTTTGATGCTAAAGTTGTTGGCTCAGAGTGGGGAATTCTGGTGTCATTACTGACCAAAGAGTTTGGAACTCTTCCTTTTTTGGGGGGGTGGGGGGGGCAAAACCAAGAGTTTTGTTCATAGAGGTAGGTATTGCCAGCCACACCTGTGTTCACAGGTCCAGCGTCGCCTTCCCTCACTGAGATTCACCTAGGTGGGTGTTGCTTTTCTTTAGTACCTGGAAAAAACTCTTTATGAAGAGCATCCCAGCAATTGAAAGACATGCGCATGTACACACGTACAGGCACATGTACACACACACATATACACGTCACATGCGTACATACACATGCATACACACACACACATAAAATCTCTTTGCTGTTTCTTTAGATTTTCTTCCTGTAATGAAGAATGTCTTTTGGAATGAAATTATCTTCTTTTGATTTCCAAACAGGTAACCTGTATGGACAATTTAGGATTTCAGGATTGATTTAGAGGAAAAGAGGAGTATGAGATCTGATGCTTTGGCAATGATATAGGAAGTTGCCTCCAAGGACCTGGATTAATAACTAATCTTTTGAAAAAATAACACAGAAAATGACCTTTTCCTGGGTTTTCTGAGGCAGATCAAGTGTTTATTTCTAGGGGGAAAAACAGTTTGTGTGAATTATGCCCAAGGAAGCAGTGCAAGTCCCTGCTCTGTAATTAGCCCTGTCCGGGTGTTTAAGCATCTGAAAGGAAGTACTGCCATTGTAATTGAGTTCTTTTTAATACCTTTAGTGGTACATTTACATGTTTTAATTGAATGTTTTGGAATTCAGCAGGTGAAGCATTTCTGAATGTTGGCATCTTATTTGTCAGGAGTGCCCCCTGGGGATCCCATGAGCCGTAGCCGAGACCTGGTGCTGGACCTGACTGCTCTCAGGCGGCCTCATGAGACGTATGTAGTGCTGGACCTGACTTCTCTTGGGTGGTCTCACGAGACGTGGTACTGGACGTGACTGCTCTTGGGTGGCCTCACAAGACGTCGTGCTGTACGTGACTGCTCTTGGGTGGCCTCACGAGACGTGGTGCTGGACATGACTTCTCTTGGGTGGCCTCATGAGATGTGGTGCTGGACGTGACTGCTCTTGGGTGGCCTCACGACACGTGGTGCTGGACGTGACTGCCCCCAGGTGGCCACATGTGTCGTGTCATTCCCATGTAGCTGGCCATTTTTCATGGGGACGTTCACTACCTGTAGACAGTTAATACTGCATCTCTTGATGAGGTGACTCCTATTTCCTTGGCTGCCTGGGACAGGGTCAGGATTTCAGTTGTATTCAGAAAGAGTTTTATTGGATGAAGCACATGGCCATTGATTAGGGGAAAACCAGAGACCTGCTTGGTCTCACTTCAAGTTTTTCCAGTGTAAACAATCCTCTCAGTTGTTTAAAACCACACACAGTTGTTTAAGTAAAATAGCTCTGGAATGCATTAGAATACTCTGTGTCTGGGGCTAATCGTGCTTGTTCTCTCATACTTGCATCTGTTCTTACCAAACACACCGTGCCATGGTGGTCATGTCTTGGAAACATGCCAGCTCCTTTGGCCCTGGGATACAGTGAAGCACAGCAACACTAGCACTCTCACAAGGGAGCTGCTGGTTGCCTGAAAGGTTAATGGCTGGCTTCACAAGAAAGACGCCTTCTCAGATCAGCTGAGGAGAAGAGTAGAGGGGACTTGGTCAAAGAGAGAGTGAAGGTCACAGCTTCTCAGAGCCCAGCCCAGATTCCTCTGTACAGCCTCTGGTCCTAAGGAAGCGGGAGGCCCACCAGAGGCAGGCCAAAGCCTTCCAGGGACCCTCAAGCCCAGGCTGCAGCTCAGCACTGTCTCCCTGGCCCACATGCCTCCCAGGACTGAGACCTTCCTTGTAAGTGTGTATGGTGAGGGTGGGTGCAGGGGGCACTTTACACACCCAGCTGGTGTAGCTGACTGTCCTGGTGAGTGGGTAGGAGCTTGGGGGCATGGAGCCTTCTCCCTAGTTCTTGAAGTGTGCCTGATCTCGATTGAGGTACACTGTGGGTATAAAGTACACACTAGATTTCTAAGACTTAGTAGATAAAGAAGGTAAAATAGGTCATTACTAACTTTTGTATAATACATTATTAGAATTAATTTTGCCTTTTCTTTTTACTTTCTTAATATGTCTAATAGAAAATTTAGAATTCCTTAAGTGGCTCTTATTTGCAGCTTTTGTTATATTTCTGTTGGACAGTGTTGATTTAAGGCCTATGGGCTTTGAAAACTGTTACCAGGGGCAGTTTGGTGAACGAGGAAAGTACTTCATGACACAAAATGCTGTTTGCTGCACCTCCATAAAAGGAGATTTTTCTCTAGGAAGTCTTAACAAGCAAATTATAGTAAAAGCAAGGAAGTAGTGAGTTGTCTCCGTATGTGCGTGTGTGCATGCGTGTGTGTGTGTGTGTGTGTGTATTCAATATGAGGTCAAACAATTAAGTTCATAAACTGGTCCTAGAAAAAGTGCTGCAGATCTCATTGCTGAATATCACTACAGTCATTTTCAAAATACTCCCCTTGGGAAGCTATGCACTGATGCCAGCACCTAGTTCATCCTTCAAAGCAATTTGGAATTCTTTTTCTGGAATGGTCATCAGAGCTGTCATCAAACAAGGTCTGCTGATAAAGTTTGTGAACTCATCCTAGAAAAAGTGCTAGGAGAGTGAATGAAAAATTCATCATAGCTCACTGCAACCTTAAAGTCCTAGGCTCAAGCATTCCTCCTGCCTCAGCCTACAAGAAGCTGGGACTATAGGCACATGCCAGCACGCTTGGATACTTTTTCTACTTATTTTATTTTATTTTATTTTTATTGTTGAGGATTCATTGAGGGTACAGAGAACTAGGTTACACTGATTGCATTTTTTAGGTGAAGTGCCTCTTAGAATTGTGTCCTGCCTCCAAGAGGTGTGCCATACACTGTGATCCCCCACCCCCGCCCCCCGTCCGCTCTCTGCTTCCCCCTTTACACCCCTCCATGTACTAGGTCATCAATCATCCTCCTATCAGAGTTGGGTACACTGGATTCTTGCTTCTCCATTCTTATGATGCTTTACTAAGAAGAATGTGTTTCAACTCCACCCAGTTTAATATAAAAGATGTAAAGTCTTCATCTTTTTTAGTGACTGAATAGTATTCCACGGTATACGTACACCACAGCTTGTTAATCCATTCCTGGATTGGTGGGCATTTAGGTTATTCCATAGTTTGGTGATTGTAAATTGAACTGCAATAAACAGTCTAGTGCAAGTGTCCTTATGATAAAATGATTATTTTTCTTTTGGGTAGATGCCCACTAATGGGATTGGAGGATCAAATGGAAGGTCTAGTTTGAGTTCTTGGAGGATTTTCCATACCTCCTTCCAAAAGAGTTGTATTAGTTTGCAGTCCCACCAACAGTGTAAAAGTGTTCCCTTCTCTCCACATCCACGCCAACATCTGCAGCTTTGAGATTTTGTGATGTGGGCCATTCTTACTGGGGTTAGGTGATAATCTTACAGGGGTTTTGATTTGCATTTCCTCTAGAGATGATGAGCATTTTTTCATATGTTTGTTAGCCATTCATCTGTCTTCTTTAGAGAAGGTTCTGTTCATCTCTCTTGCCCATTGACATAAGGGATTATTGGTTTTTTAATGTTGATTTATTTGAGTTCTCTGTACATTCTAGTTATCAAGCTTTTGTCCGATTCATAATATGCAAATATCCTTTCCCATTGTATAGGTTGTCTATTTTGCTTTGGTTGTTGTCTCCTTAGCTGTACAGAAGCTATTTAGTTTAATTAAGTCTCATTTGTTTACTTTTGTTGTTGTTACAGTAGCCACGGAAGTCTTCATAAAGTCTTCCCCCAGGCCAGTATCTTCAAGTGTTTTTCCCACACTTTCTTTGAGGATTTTTATTGTTACATGCCTTAGATTTAGATCTTTTATCCATCTTGAATCAATTTTAGTGAGTGGAGAAAGGTGTGGGTCCAGTTTCAGTCTTTTACATGTCATTATCCAGTTCTCCCAGTACCATTTATTGAATAGGGATTCTTTTCCCCAGTGTCTGTTCTTGTTTGGTTTATCAAACATTTCATGGCTGTAAGATGTTAGTTTCATTTCATGATTTTCTATTCTGTTCAGATGACTATATCTCTATTTTTGTGCCAGTACCATGCTGTTTTGATCACTATGGCCTTGTAGTCTAAAATCTGGTAGGCTGATTTCCTCGGCTTTGTTTTTACCACTAAAAATTGCCTTGGCTATACAGCTTTTTCTGGTTCCATATAAAATGAAAAATTATTTTTTCAAATCTTAAAAGTATGATGTTTGTATTTTAATGGGGATTGCACTGAATCCATAGATTGCTCTGGGAAGTATAAACTTTTTAACAATGTTGATTCTTCTCAGCCATGAGCATGGGATGTTCTTCCATTTGTTAGTATCTTCTGCTATTTCTTTTCTCAGGGTTTCATAATTTTCTTTGTAGAGGGCCTTCACCTCTTTTGTTAGGTATATTCCTGGGTATTTCATTTTCTTTGAAGCTTTTGTGAAGGGGGTTGTGTCCTTGATTAGCTTGGTTGTTAATGGCGTATAGAAAGGCTTCTGATTTGTGAACATTAATTTTATATCCTGAGACATTACTGTATTTTTTGATGACTTCCAGGAGTCTCATGGTTGAGTCTTTGGGGTTCTCTAAGTATAAGATCATATCGTCAGCAAAGAGGGAGAGTTTGACCTCCTCTGCTCCTATTTGGATGCCCTTCATTTTCTTCTCTTGCCTGATTGTATTGGCTAGAACTTCCATGTTGAATAGTAGTGGTGATAAAGGACAGCCTTGTCTGGTTCAGTTCTAAGTGGAAAAGCTCTCAGTTTTAACTCCATTCAGTATAATATTAGCTGTGGGTTTGTCGTAGATAGCTTCAATCAGTTTAAGAAATGTACCACCTATGCCTATTTTAGAGTTCTAATTAGAAAAGGCTGAATTTTATCGAATGCTTTTTCTACATCTGTTGAGAGGATCATATGGTCAATGTTTTTAATTTTTCTAATTTTTGTAGAGATGGGGTCTTACTCTTGCTCAGGCTTGTCTTGAACTCCTGAGCTCAAACAATCCTTTCACCTCATCTAGGAGTAGAGATGTGAGCCACTGCGTCTGGCCTGAAATCTTAACTGTATACTGTGAACTTCCTTCTCTCTACATCTTTTTCTGTGTCTTGTTAGAGAGATTCTGGGAAAACCATGTGAGCATTGATTGATGTAGTAAAGTGGTTCCATCTCAAGAGAGCAAGAAAGTACATTTATTGTTGAGACAAATTTTGTTTAAACAAAAATGTTTTTATATCCAGGGAGGTGATTTTATTGATGACTGGCATATTGGTTACTCATTTTTAAAAAAGGAATGTGCTTCAAAATTTTTCCTTAAATGATACTATTTGTTCATTTAAAAGGTGATTCTGTAGGTCTTCTCTTTGTTCTAAGGGGCGATAGTATGCTGCTGTCAGGAGAAATGAAACACATCCATTCGTACCTGGAGAGGGAGAGGCCAGGAGGAGAAATGGAGTTTTTCATATTAATGGTCAAATTGTAATTTTTAAAAACTTAGAACTCAGTTTTCATCCAAATGTATAGGGAGCAGATACCAGAGATTCATTTAACTTGTTAGTGAGGGGACCAGTAGATGGCGGCGGGTGAGGGCACGAGGGGACTGGGCGAGGCCGGCAGGGTGGACGTCAGCTGTAATGACAGCATCACTAGTGTGGAGCTGCTGAGGTAAGTGCTGAGGTAAGTGAGTTAATGACAATCACACTGTCATCTTTGGGATCTCTCTGTGTGTACACGATAGTCATTTGTAGATTCTCAGTCTTCTAATATCTAATTTACAGGGCCTGGGCCGTAACCAGCAGTAGACAGTTAAGTAACAAAAACTTGCACCCCAAGGGACCAGGCTGGGCTTGCTAGATGTGTGCCCTGCAGAGCTTAGAGTGCCCAGCTGTGTTGTGGCCTCGTTTCCAAATCCTGGCTAATTTTTCCCAATAGAACAGGCCCCTTTGATCTTTCGCAGTGTTCGTGTTTCCCGTAGGCCTTTCCTACTCTTGTAGACTCTAAGGGGACTTTAGGGCGTTCCAGGACCACAAACGGCTGCAGTTCTTTCCCCCCCTCACTGCCTTTCTCCTGCCCGCTCTCCCTTCACTCCTCGCCCATCAGCCTACAGCCTTCGTCTTACCCACAGGCCCCGAAATGTCTGCAGAGTTCAGTGGAGGTGAGGGGGCGCCTCATGAGAGCCCTCCTTCTTTCCCTGTGGGGAAGAACCTGGTTTTTTGAAGTTATTTTTCGTTAGTTTTTTTATTTTTAATGTCCAATCTGTTGGGATCCGATAATAAAAATAGTCAGCAGTGTTAAATTGCTGTGAAAATTTCTAAACCCTTTTTTGACTTGTCTCTTGTACAGATCTACACAATCAGTCTGGCAGGCAGTGGTCTGTGGCCCTCCCTGTGAGTGGCACTGGCGTGCAGGGCAGTCTTCTCCAGCACTGCTATCGGGGTGAGGCACGGTGCCCACCCACCTGCCCCTGCAGTGGCACCAGGAGTGGCTGTAGGATATTTACCCTCCACCTCCTGTAGTCTCCAGTCCTGAAAGCTGCTCAAAATACTTTGTACTAAGTAAAAGTGATGTGTTTACACTGCAAATACAGCTTTAAGACAGGACTCTTCTCTCTAACAAAATTGCCTATGCAAATCGCCACTGTCCAGCCCTCTTCTCTGTAGAACTTCTGGAACCTCCTTGCCTTTCTGTAGGAAAACTGGGCTTCCTTTTATAGTAATTAAGATTCTCAGTGTACATATGCTTTGCAAGGAGGACTAATGTGCAGAATGTGTTATCTCCCAGCCTCTATTACAGAGTATGACCTTTGAAAACAATTTTAGCTGTTCCCCCAAATCCAAGAATCCGGCCACCTTGAGTCCATGGAGAGCCTCTCTGCAGAGTCACCAGCAACGACTGGCACTGGCTCCTTTGCAGGTAGCACTTACTCTTCTCACACTTGCCTACTTTGCTACCATGGCTGTACCTTCCTGATGGCCACACAGGCAGTGGTTTTGGTTCCTCTGACTTAGCACATCCCTGGTCTTAAGTGTGGCGATGTTACTGTGTGTGAGTGCTCATTTGAAGCAGGGGTCCATTTCTAAAATCAGTCATGTACTTGTAAATTAGGTGAGGTTCAAATGACTCTTGCAGATCCCGTGCAGAGCCCAGGGTTTTGTGTAGACAGCTCTCCACCGTGAGGTACGTGTCCACAGAGTCAGTGGAGGTGTGCCAAAGGGCCAGTCCTCTTCCTCTTCTTCAGCATCTATTTGGATAAACAAGATTGTTGTTGCCCTCACTCATGGTCATTGATCCTCTGGGACTCTCCACCTCTTCTTCCATGTCTTCTTGGCAGCTGTTGAAGGAGCCTTTGCTACTCATCTTCCTGGCCCCTGAAAGGGAAGGTTGTGGCTGTGCCTGAGATTGGTGAGCTCTGCACACACGAACCCCAGGTGGCCCAGTAGTCTCCACTGCCATTGCCTATGTGCAGATGGTCATCAAGAGTGATGGAGGGCAGAGTATCCAGGCTAACGGGAGGTTCTTTTTTTTCTTTTTTTGAGCATCAGGTAGTTGAATTTATGGAAATTGAATGTACCCATGATACAATTTATAATACTGGTATGCACTTGTTATAAAAGTCTTAGAGTTCGCCTGGGGAACCTGATAGTTGAACAGAGGGTATGGAAGTGGCTGACAAAGTTGTAAAGAGTTAACCTTCTCAGCCCAGAGTTAGGGGAAGGGGTGTGGGGGAGGGCATTTTCATTTGTGTATGTTTTTTTAATACCTAGAAAACCATATGGAAAATAGGCTTGGAAACTTTAGGCCTTAATTCTAATTTTTTTTTGATTCAAGGAGGTAGGATATTAGGGCAAATCACTTATTTTACTTGTAATTAAGAATTTGATAACTTCTGAGAGCACTGTGTACTTGCCTCCATTATGAATAGGCAGCCCTGTGATACATTGCCCATACTTGGGGCATTTTGAGAGTGAAGGGGACAGTAGGTATAAACTTTGACTATCCTGCGTAAACCAGAATATATAGTGATCCAAATTACAAAGATCATTTTGGGTTATTCATCCTAAAACCCCAAATTTGATAGAACTGAGAGATTAGATACTGTCTTATGCTGAGAGAATTTTCTGTTAAAACTGTAAATTCAGTTTTATGAAATAAATCTATAGCAAGATCATTTCATAAAAAATAGAGCTTTTAACAAAATAAACTCTGATATTATACTTTCAAAATCTTTTAAACTTATTCTGATAATTTTATTTTTATGGATAGTGTTTGAACATCAATAGGGACAGTGTGCCTGGCTCTAGGAAGACAGTTTCTACCTTGTTGGGCACTGGATATTGTTTTTATCCCTACAAATATTCTTTTTTTCTTTTCTTTTCTTTTTCTTTTCTTTATTTTTTTTTTTATTAAATCATAGCTGTGTATATTAATGCAATCATGGGGTGCAATGTGCTGGTTTTACATACAATTTGAAATATAATATTTTCATCAAACTGGTTAACATAGCCTTCATGGCATTTTCTTAGTTATTGTTTTAAGACATTTATATTCTGCATTTAATAAGTTTCACCTGTACCCTTCTAAGAGGCACTGAAGGTGGGGTGCCACCAATTACCCTCCCTCCACCTCCCCTCCCTTCCCTTGCCCCTTTCCCCATATTCTTGTGCTACAATTGGGTTGCAGCTTTCATATGAAACTAATTGGGCTATTAGTTTCATAGTAGGGCTGAGTACATTGGATATTTTTTCTTCCATTCTTGAGATACTTTGCTAAGAAGAATATGTTCCAGCTCCATCCTTGTAAACGTGAAAGAATGTTTATTGTAGCCCAATTCATAATTGCTAAGTCATGGAAGATACCCAAGTGCCCGTCGGCCCACAAATGGATTAATAAATTGTGGTATATGTACACCATGGAATATGCTTTAAAGAATCCAGCTTTAAAGAAAGATGGAGACTTTACCTTTCTCTTTTTTTGAGATAGAATCTCTCTATGTCGCCCTCGTTAAAGTACCGTGGCATCACAGCTCTCAGCAACCTCAAACTCTTGGGCTTAAGTGATTCTTTTGCCTCAGCCTCCCAGTAGCTGGGAGGACAGGTGCCCGCAACGACGTCTGGCTATTTTTTGGTTGCAGTCGTCATTGTTGTTTAGCTGTCCTGGGCCAGGTTCAAACCCACCAGTCTGGGTGTATGTGGCTAGCGCCCTACCCACTAAGCTATGGGCACCGCCCCTACAAATATTCTTATAGAAATTTTTAGTCAGGTTACTTGGAATCAGTTTGATTCTATTTGGTCTCATTTTTATGATTTATTAGGTGAGTCTGGAGCAGTGCTCAATAGGACAGACCCTCCGAGACCCTTTTGAACATGCACCCCACCGCTGTGTGGAGTGCGAGCGAGCGAGCTTCTCCAGGACCACTGCTGCCAGCCCTGTGTGAGCCCAGGCCCTGGGTGCTCAGGGGTGGTTCTTTGTGCCCGGATCAGGACTGGGCTGAGTGCTCAAGGAGGGCCTTCCATGTGTCTTCTGGGTTTTCTCTCTGGGCACTTCTCTCCAGCAGTCTGCTCTGAGTACTTGACTGCCCTGGCCTCCAGGACCCTCAGCCGTCTCCTCTACTCAGGAGGTCCTGCGGGCTCTGCCTCAGTTCTCCTCGTGGTATTGTGGCCTGACCACCTGCCCGGCCCGCCCACGGGGGCTGCCATGGGGTGTACCTTGTTTCCTTCCTGGCCTTTGCTTTCTGATATCCTGTCTTGAAAACTGTTATTTCTTAATGTTTCTGTTTCTTCTTTTTCAGTTTTTTTTCAGATTTGTACCCAAGTAACACAGGTTTATGACTCTGAGTAACTTTATTTTTGTTTCCAGGTCAGGTCTCCCAAAGGGTTTCTCAGCTGTTTTTTCCTTTTTAGTTCAAGTATGAGGGTGATTTGCTTCCTGTTGATCCATCTTAGAAGCAAACATCTCAGGATAATGTTTTTAGAAATTATGGTTTGGTGTAACTTCTTTTCTCATGAGCTATTCTGGCTCACAGTCCTCTGTCTGGATGAAGATGCCATCTGGATGGCCCTGGAATCCCCTGCCCCCTTCACTGCACTTACTATTTAGGTCCAAACCTTCTTCTTCTTTTTTTTTTTTTTTTTGAGACAGAGGCTCAAGCTGTCGCCCTGGGTAGAGTGCCGTGGCATCACAGCTCACAGCAACCTCCAACTCCTGGGCTCAAGCGATTCTCCTGCCTCCGCCTCCCAAATAGCTGGGACTACAGGCACCTACCACAATGTCTGGCTATTTTTTGGTTGCAGCTGTCATTGTTGTTTGGCGGGCCTACGCTGGATTCAAACCCGCCAGCTCAGGTGTATGTGGCTGGTGCCTTAGCCACTTGAGCGACAGGTGCCGAGCCTAGGTCCAAACCTTCTTTAAGAACCAGCTCAAATTGAACTTTCTCCACAAATCTTTCTTGGACTCCATTCTGCAAGGGTTTCTCCTTTCTTAGAGGACTTAGAGATGCCAGCAGGAGCGGTTACTGTTCAGCACTGTTTCATCTTTGTTTTGCAGTGATTAAGTCTAGGCTTTCCAAATTTCTTGAGCTGGGCAGGGGTCTCATTTGTACCTTGTGAGCTCTTCGTAAGGATTAGCACAGGAATAAAGTCACAGAACATCAGCTAATGCAAGTTGGAATACTTGCCATTGTGACCAAAGGGCACACAGAGTGTTGCTGGGATGAGGCTCATGCATGTGTGTGTTTGGGGTGGAGCAAAGATGAGGCAGCGACTCTTACCCATGGTTAGATGTCGGCAGTACCACCTTTGTTCCGGAGGAGGTCCTTCCCTCTCAGCCTGTGTCTCAGGTGGCCATTCATTTGCTGTGGGATCTGGGATCACAAGTCAGCTTGGAGCTTGACTGAGATCCGTATGAAAACAAGCCTTCACCGTGGAGTTGAACGCCACAGAAGTAGGTCATTCTGTTTTGAATAAATGTGCCTGCAGAGGCTCCTGATGGAAGCAGAAGCCCCCAAGGCTTCTCAAGACCCACAGCTCCAGGTACTCGTCTGCTGTAGCTCACTCTGTTTCTCTGCATAAAGCTGTGGTGACCTTGTGTGACTCATGTGGAACTGCCACTGGAGTCTTTCTGACTTCAGTCCACCCAAAGCCTTTCAGGCACAGACTCCTCTCCTTGTCACGCCATAGAAGATACCAGTTGCGGCAAGGGAGTCTGGTGTGAACGTCACCAGATTGCTCTGTAATGGGATTATCATTTTAACCTGCTCTTAATTTCCATTTTCCAACCTGCCTTCTTTCCTTCAGCCTTGGCCGGAAGGGGCTTCTGGAGAGCTGCTCCCAGAGCTCACCCCAGTCTCGGGTGCCCCTCTGGTGCTGTCCTGCTGAGGCTGGCCCTCTGGGCATCCTTTGCAGAGGTCAGTCTTTGGAAAATGCTTCTTTTGTGCTCCTCTGCTGGCTGCTTTTCCTTCCTCGAGCATGTTCTCTTGGCATTTCAGGAGCTGTTTCATGTAGTGGCTGACACTGAAAGTGTATACCTAACGACAGTAAAAAAAGCTTTATTTTTAGACAGCCATTTTCTTCACCAAGCCTTTTTTGCTCCTTCAGAAATGTCCTCTTGTTAAAATCTCCCTGGGGTTCCTGTGCATGCTGAGGAGGCTCTCTTCAGTTTGATTAGCTGAGCTGGCCCAGCACTGTGTCCTCCACCCTTTGGAAACACTCCCCTCTGAAATGGACCCAACAGGTTTGCAGCGGCCCCAAGTGCATGTGTTGGTTGAGCTGCCCAGTGTTTGGAGAGGCTGGCACAGGTCCTTGGTGTAGGAACAAGGATTTGGAGGATCCCTGGCCGGGGCTCACATTCGTGTCTTCATTGCCTGACCGTGTCTCCTGTTCCTCCTCTGTCCAGGCCACAGACGACTGCTTCTGCCCTGCTCCTCCCTGGATGCTCTTTCACTTGTCTCTGGTCCTTCATTCATGTTCTGTCCCTAGACTGAGGCCTCTACCTGCTAATGCAGGTTATCCCCAGTCCTGAAGGCAGCACCAAAGGCCAGGCACTTGTCTTCAGCAACACCCGATGTCCTCTCCTCAAGGGCAGGTTCTGTTTCCTTCATTTTGTTTCCCTGTGTGCACCCGGCACACCTGTGGATGGAGGGGTCCTTCCTAGATGTCCCCATTGCCTTGACACAAGTGAGCCTTCAAGAGCCCAGCTTGGTCTGGGTTTTCCTCCAGAGCTCGGGTCTGGCCTCAAGCCTGTACCTTGCCACTCCCAGGATGCGTGAGCCTGGGAAGCCTGAAGTTCTGCCAGCCTCACCTCACCCCTTTGTCAGATGAGGGTGATCGTGATGCCTACTTATCACCCTCAATCCTCGATGAGGAAAGGAGGGACTGCCAGGTGAGCATAGAGTAAGGTTTTATGGCCAAGTCATGTTAACCTCTTAGGTTCCAGTTTCTTAGCCTATGAAACCTGAGGGCTATACTAGATATGTTCTCTTGGACCGGATCACCGGTTTGATCTTCCCATCTCTAACCTGTGGGCTTATTCATCTGTGTTTGGCCTGAGGCACTGTTTTGTTAGGCTTCATGTCCTGAATATGTCACCTCGCAGGTTGTGTCGGAGCTGATTTTACTGGCATGGATCCCCATATGCTGTGTTGATGATTTCTTCCTATGGGGATAATTCTCTTTCTCCTCAGGTCCTTTATTGCTTGGAGCTAGTTTCAGAACTTTTCCTTGAATCTGCTATTCAAAGATGGAGAAGACTAATTAGGATAACCGGGGGTTTTCCTCTTTGTTCATTAAAGTGACCCCAGGCGCATGCAGGCTGTGCCATTAAGCACAATCCTGGGTGATGAGTGTGGTTGTTACTGTATCTGTCAGTGTGGCCCTTAGCCAAGGCCAAGGCCACCTGGTTGTGAGCCATCCTCTGGATGGGGCACAGTCAGGCTGTCCTTTTGGGGCACTTAGCCCCTGTTTCTTAGTGTTCTCAGTTGTAGAGCAGTTAAGAGGATTAGATTTGATGAATCATCCAAGTCCTGGAGAAGTTTTAAATTTTTTCTCTCAAATGAACAAAACTCATTTTCTATCTGAACCAGAAGACTTGTTTCTTTTTTTTTTGGGGGGGGGGGTTAGAATATTTATTCATTTTATTATTTTTTTTTATTAAATCATAGCTGTGTACATTAATGCGATCATGGGGCACCATACCCTAGTTTTATAGACTATTTGACATATTTTCATAAACACTGGTTAACATAGCCTTCCTAGCATTTTCTTAGTTATTGTGTTAAGACATTTATATTCTACATTTACTAAGTTTCACATGTACCCTTCTAAGATGCACCGTAGGTGTAATCCCACCAATCACCCTCCCTCCACCCATCCTCCCTCTTCCCTCCCCTCCCTCTCCCTCTTCTCCATATTCTTAGGTTACAACTGGGTTATAGCTTTCATATGAAAGCCATAAATTAGTTTCATAGTAGGGCTGAGTACATTGGATACTTTTTCTTCCATTTTTGAGATACTTTACTAAGAATATGGAACATATGATGGAGGTAAAGTCTCCATCTTTCTTTAAGGCTGCATAGTATCAGAAGACTTGTTTCAATAGACTTTACCTTCAGTGACTCAGGGAGACAGGTCTCTAGCACTCTGCCCCTTCAGCGGAGCCTGTGTGGGCCACACGAACAGTGTCTACTGCCTATGGCTTTGAAGAAAGAGTCTATGGTTCCTGCACCCAGGCCCTCCTGGGTTCTAAACTTTGCAAGTCTTTGTGTCACCATTTGCATGCTCAGTTACGGCCCAGGACCAATTCTGATTTTGGATGCCAGCATGGGGCAGCTGGGGCTCTGTCTTCCCTGTGTCTGCTCCTGGCCCAACTCTTGGTGGCTGTCACCCTGAGTCCTAGGTGGAACCTGATTCCTGTTATGCACTCTCCTGTTCCCCAGCCCATTCCCCCAGGGCCTAAGCACAGCAAGCCCTGTTTCTGAACTTGCACCCCAGGAGACCTGGCTGTGGAGGAATGCCTGCTCCCCCAGACTGTTCCCTTTCCAGGGGTATACTACAGGCTGAGCTACTCTCCCCACACCCTAGAAGTTGGGGAGCTCTTCTGCACCTCTGCTTCATCTCAGGATGAAGTTTCCCTTCCAGGGTCCCTGTCCCGTGGTGATATCTCCAGCGTTGCCTGGTTTTGTGCTGGCTGCAGCAGTCGTGGGTAGAGAAATGTCCCAAGACCAAACTAAACCAGTCCCAGAATTAAGTAAGGCAGACAGTTTGGCATTTCTATTTTGGTGGGGGAAGAGGTGGAAACCATTGTTCAAAATGAAACTCTGGGTAGTATGGACATTTTAACAATGTTGACTCTTCCCAGCCGTGAACATGGTATGTTTTTCCATTTGTTAACATTTTCAACTATTTCTTTTTTCCAAGTTTCATAGTTCTCTTTATGAGATCTTTCACATCCTTTGTCAGGTAAATTCCCAGATATTTCATCTTCTTTGGCACTACTGTAAAGGGAATAGAGCCCTTGACTATATTTTCAGCTTGACTATTGGCATATATAAAAGCTACTGATTTGCAAATATTGATTTTATATCCTGAGACTCTGCTGTATTCCTCGACTACTTTTTATTTCAAAAAAAAAAAAAATTATTTTTGTAGAGACAGAGTCTCGCTTTATCATCCTCAGTAGAGTGCTGTAGCATCACACTGCTCAAAGCAACCTCTAACTCCTAGGTTAGATGATTCTCTTGCCTCAGCCTCCCAAGTAGCTGGGACTACAGGCACCCGCCACAATGCCTGGCTATTTTTTTTTGTTGCAGTTCAGCAGGGGCCAGGTTTGAACATGCCACTCCCAGTGCCCTACCCAGTGAGCCACAGGTGCCCACCCATTCCTTGATCACTTCTAAGAGTTTTATAGTTGAGTCCCTGAGATTTTCTAGATATAGGTTCATATCATCCATAAAGAGTGAGAGTTTGATCTCCTCTGATCCTATTTGGATACCCTTGATCACTTTCTCTTGCCTGATTGCGATAGCTAAGACTTCCATTACTGTGTTGAATAGCAGTGGAGACAGTGGGCATCCTTGCCTTGTTCCTGATCTGAGTGGAGATGTTTTCAATTTTACTCCATTCAATATGATTTTGGCAGTAGGTTTGCTGTATATGGCCTCTCTCAGTTAAAGATATGACCCATCTAAGCCTGTTTACTAAAAGTAGACCTACCGTTTGATCCTTCAAATCCTCTAATAGGTATATACCCAGCTAATAAAAAATCATTTTGCAACAAAGATATTTGCACTGGAATGTTAATTGCAGACCACTTCATAATTGCCAAGACATGGAAACAGCCCAAGTGCCCACTGTTCCGTGATTAGATTAACAAATTGTGGTATATGTGCAGCATGGAATACTATGCAGCTATAAAAAGATGGAGACTTTACATCCTTTATGTTATGTGGATGGAGCTGGAACATATTCTTCTTAGTAAAGGATCTCAAGAATGAAAAGTATCCAGTGTACTCAATACTACTATGAAATCAATATATAATCACCTAAACAGTCATACGAATGGCAAAACAAAACTATAGTCCAGAAGGTAGGAGGGAAGAGGAGCAGGAGGGGAGAGGAGGGGGGAGGCCAAAGCGGGAGGGTATTTGGGGGGGACCTTACCTAATGTGCATAAAGCAATGGTACATTTCAAGACTATTAAGAATAGAGTATAAATGTCTTACCATAACAAATAAGTAAGCGAGGAGATGGTTATGTTAACCAGTTAGATGTAAGCATTCCCCCTTGTATATCAAATCAGTCCTCTGTACCCCATAAATGTATCAATGTACACAGTTATGATTTAATAAAGAAAAAAACATAAAACTAAAATAAAATAAATTATAAAAAAACGAAACTCCGGGATTTTCTATGGATGTAATCTATAAAATGATGACTAATCAAAAATTAGCAAAGCTGCTTTTACTTACTCCCTTGGTTACAAATTCTTTGGACTGTGAAATTGAAAATTTCTCCTAAGTGCCAAGGACTCAGTGCGTCTAGCTGTCATTCATGGGTCTCACATTCTGTGCAGAGAGCGGGGCGCTCGTCTCTGCCTGCTGTCTCGGGAGGGCTCTGGGCCCCCAGCTTGCGGCTCCTCTGCAGTCCTTCAGAGTCCATTGCTGGCACTGACTCTTTTCAGGGCATAGTGCCAGTCACGTTTGAAACAAATTGAGCAATTTGATGTTGGACTTGCCAACTGTACTCCAGGAGTTTGTGCTAAGGAAATGCCTGTCCTGTTGTGCGCTTGTTTTGCTGAATGTTTCAAACTATTTCTCAGGCATGTGAATCCACTGAAACCCAGTACAGTTCAGTGGTACCATTTCCATCCATTTTCAGACCCATGTGTGCTTTCCAGCAATCGTGAACCATGCAGCTTATTTCACTCGGTCATCCCAGATTCAGTTCAGGATCTGAACCCTTTGATAATTCCAAAGCCATGTGGATTCTCTCCCCTCAAAAAGGCGAGAGGGGAAATAAGGTTTTAAGACTAAGAAAGGAACTGTAGCTCCACGGTGGGTTCTGGTTTGTAGAGGGTGGGCCGGGCTGCTCGAGCCCAGTGTTGCATTCTGCCAGTTCCTCCTCTTGGGGTCAGACTCTCCATGCAACACTCGCCCTTTCTTACTGCTGAGCGGGAGTAGATCCAAACTGTCTTGAGATATTTGGGGCTTTCTTTATTCTGAAAGATGTTTAGAAAGGAGATTTTAGTCTTTTAAAAGTAAGATGGTGATTTTTTGTTTTGATTTAGGTAAAAGAGTACAGTTGACCTTTGAACAGTATAGGGGTCGGGGCTTTGATCCCTGCACATTTGAAAATCTGGGTATAACTTTTGACTCCCCCAAAACTTCCAATATTCATTGGAAGACTTACTGATATCATAAATAGCCAATTAACACTGTTTATATTTTGCAAAAAGTGCAGGGTTTCGTACTTGTGTGCACGGTTGTAGCAGTGACTTTGCAAATTCTTTTTTCTTTTTTCACAGTGGTCCTTATGCTGGTTTCTTTTACTCTGAAATGGTAAGCCCCTGCAGCTGCAGACCTCAGTCTATGGTGCATATCAAGGACACCTTTTCTTTGTAGTGTCATGACTTTTCTCTGCTTCTTGGGAACACGCCCAGCATGATCAGTGCTGCTTCAGATGGCTCCCTATAGTATTATTCACGGTTTACAATATTGCATGAAACATGATGAAAAATGCACAGGAACCATGAAAGATCACTTTTTATTGCCCTATGAAACTTACTAGAGAAAGGAACTGCTGAGGCAGAGATGATTGGTGGGTACTCGCAACACTTGAGCTCACTGCAACAGCAACAGAAGAGGTTGTGAAATCACAGGAGCACAGCCCGTGCTGCGGTGGATTTTGTGCACTTGGGTTTAAGGCTGTGTGTTTGTGGGTGTTTGCATTTCTCCCAGCTGTGAATGGCGCCTCGTAGTTATTAACATTTGTGTATATTTTGTGGTGGTAAGTGATACGTGATAGTATCTACATACAGTTTATGCTTTTATGACATACGTATCTTCTTAATTTTTCAGTATTTGTAGGCTACATGAGTGTTCTCTTTGGCCCAGTCAAGTACCAAGAGTTGGGCAAAATGAGGAGTGATAGTTCTCTCTGCCTTGGCTGGAGGTGGGACTGAAAGTGTGACTTGCTGCTCCCACGGGCCTGAAAGAACAGAGGGCTGTGGGCCGGGGCTGGGCTTGAACCTAGCACCTCCGCCTTATGGGGCCGGGGCCCTACTCCTTTGAGCCACAGCGCCGCCCCCGTGTAAAGATTCTTTACTTCTTCATATCTCCTGACCCTAACCTATTTTATAAAAGTATATTAGACACAATTTCTCTTATCCAAATCTAAAAGCATCTTCTATGAATTTTAGTAGGTTAATTCCTTAAAATATGGCATCTGGTGAATTAGCCGCTAAAATCTGTCAGCTGGAGTGGCTGGAAAGGCTGGAACCTTTACATGAAATGGGTATTGTAGAAAGTCACATTAAGACATACCCAGTAATTTGTGGGGAAGAAATTGTGAAAACAGATGTTCGTTTGTGTTTACCAGAACACAGTTGTGGAGGGAGTTCTCTTCCCAGATGAAAAGCTGTAGAGACTGAGGTGTGTCGTGAGTCAGGCTCCCTGTAGCCCCGTAGCCTCAGGTGGGCGGGACAGGACGGGTGCCACCCAGCTCCTGGTGGTTGCTACTACTCCAGACACTTATTTTTATGCAATAACATAGCAAAGCCTTTTCTATCATTTTATCATAATTTTTGTCAGAAAGTGGGGGCATTTAACGAAATCAAAATATATTGACATTCCAGAAATCTAGTTTTGAGAGTCTGATGCTGTTATCACCACTTATCAAAATAGAGACACATTTACTCACTTAAAAGCCTGAGGTGGAAGTGCATCTTTTAAATTCCTTACAGAACAAACAGGTGATGATTTCCTTCAGAGCTTAACCTCACTGATAGGAAAGGAGAGCTTGTTTAGATTGGCTTCTTATGTGTAAGTAACATCAGAATCTCTTCTGGGTTTGCATGCAGATCAGGTCTGGTTGTAAAGCACTGGGTCTGGTGGAGTGTGAGCCACACTCAAGCTCTACCAGTAATTATTTTTATTCCTAGACTCTAGTGTAACTTCAAATAAGTACACTGACTAGGAAGGAGGAAAAGGGACCAGTAGCTTTTCTACTGTTGACTGTTAAGAACTTTTTATAACAACACAAATGCAGATCAGATATAAAACATCCTTAACACTCATAGGGCAACCTCATTGGCACCTACTTGCCCAAACAAACAACAACAAAAAAAGCCAACAATCCCCTATATCAATGGGCAAGGGAGGTGAATAGAACCTTCTTTAAAGAGGACAGATGAATGGCTGATAAGAATGGCCCACATCAAAAAATCTCAAAGCTGCAGATGCTGGCCTGGATGTGGAGAGAAGTGCACACTTTTGCACTGCTGGTGGGACTGCAAACTAATATAACCTATATGGAAAGAAGTATAGAGAATCCTCAAAGAACTCAAACTAGACCTCTCATTTGATCCCTCAATGCCATTACTGGGCATCTACCCAGAAGAAAAACATTTTATCATAGGGACATTTGTACTAGACTATTTATTGCAGCTCAATTTACAGTTGCCAAAGTGTGGAAACAACCTAAATGCTCACCAACCCAGGAATGGAATAACAAGCTGTGGCATATGTATACCATGGAATACTATTCAGCCACTAAAAAGGATGGTGACTTTATATCTTTTGTATTAACTTGGATAGAGCTGAAATACATTCTTCTTAGTAAAGCATCACAGGAATGGAGAAGCAAGAATCCAGTGTACTCAATTCTGATATGAGAACAATTGATGCTAGTACACAGTGGGAGATGGGGAATGGGGGAAGGGAGAGGGGGAAGGATGGAGGGGGGTGTGGAGCTGCGGTGTGGGGACACCTCTTGGCGACACTATTAATACAGGGCCTTCACCCAGCAAATGCAAGCAGAATATCCTGGCTCATTGTACCCTCAATTATTGCCCAACAATAAAAAAATTAATTAATTAATTAATTATAGAGGGGTCTCCTTCCTGAGAGAAGGTAAACTTAGCCTTTTTCCCCTGAAGATTTTTAGGAAATGTTTGTTTAATTTCTTCTATTTTAATCTTTTTTCTTCAAATGATCTCTTGCATTTCTAGTTTTTATCAGCAGATCTTACTTCTACTTCCAACAGGTTACTTTTTAAATATAAAGTATAATTTAGTTATGATTTCATGGGGCAGATTTTGTTTCTAAAAACACATACTAATTTAGATAGTATATCTAGCCACTTTGTTAAACTGAAATTTTTAAGCTGTGAGCTAGATTCTTCTGGATTTTCCCTGTAGGTAGAACCATCTGAGAATAGTGACAGTTTTGCTTCTGGCATTACAATCCCAATTTTTTTTCTCGTCTTACTGGCTGCTCAGTACTTTAGTATAATGCTGAAGAGAAGTGGCAGAGCAGACCTGTCTTTTCTTAATTTAAAGGAAATGCTTTTTTTTCTTTTTTATTAAATCGTAGCTGTGTACACGAATGCAGTCGTGGGGTACAATGTGCTGGTTTTGTTTTGTTTCAGTGAAGACTCTCTGTCAGGTTTGAGGAAGTCTTTTTCTGTTCCTCCTTCCCTGAGGCATCTCCCATGTGTGGATACTGAACTCTGTGAAGTGGTACTCATCTATTGAGGCAGTCATATGATCCTTCCCCACTTAACCTGTTTATATAGTGAAGTCTGCTAATTTTATTTATTTATTTATTTATTTTTTATTATAGATAAAAATATGCACCATAGATGTGGCTCGACCCAATACTCTCTCTCCACCCAAACCTCCCCCCTCCCTTCCCCTTTCTTGGCCCTTTCCCCATAGTCTTGTGGTATAGTTGGGTTATAGCCTTCATGTGAAAGCTATAGTTTAGCTTCATAGTAGGGCTGAGTACATTGGATACTTTTTCTTCCATTCCTGGGATACTTTGCTAAGGAGAATATGT
>CAUYPK010040113.1:0-31896 GCA_963574355.1 Loris lydekkerianus | reverse complement strand
AGGCTTTATTGAGGGGGGACCAGAGCTCTGGGGCCGACTCGTATCTCACGCAGGAGACAGAGGGGTCGACCCTGAGTCTAGGGGGGCGGCCCTTTTTATGGGCTGTTTTTAGGCGGGGAGGGGGGTCAGTGAGAGCAGGGTACGTGCGTTGCAAGCACCCTGCTGGAATGTACATTTCAACATATAATCACAGGGGAGGGGCGGTTTCCCGGTACACATAGTCATGAGCATACTTGTTTTACAACTATTGCTTATCATCTGCTTCAGGGTTCAGTTGAATCTGTAACTAAAATCTTTATAACCTTTTTTAGAGTCAGCTTAAAAATTTTTATTCTTACAGTTGGTTCATTTATTTTGCAAAGGATTATTGAGTTACCCATCATGCGTGAGAGAGAGAGAGGAATGCGTATGAGAAGTGGACTCCGCCTTGGGAAGGCTCCTGAGCTAGCGTGGGAGACAAATTATTTTAATACAGTGTGTTCAAGGGGGCTGCCTGCATTTGAATCCTGGCTCTGAGGCCAGGGCTGCAACCTGAGACTTGCCTCAGGTGGGATCTTTAAGAGCATTCTTGAATTTAATGCCATTTAATGGCTCTCAAAAGGGTGGGTCCCTAAATTTTGTATGAGACTTCCCTATTCGTATGTTATTCATCCATCCCATGGTGGGCGGCTTCCCTCTTTGGATACAGGTTTCTTCTCGGAGAATTCTGTATCCCGACTTAGTTCTGGCCCTCAATCCTTCCCAGCCGCCCTTGCTTTGCAGGTCACACTGCCATTCTGGTGCCTTGAGCAGGAAAACAGCATCTACGTGAGCATTTTCTCCTCTGGTCCCGTGTCATCCACCCACAGGTGGCCGCAGCCACCCATCATCTCTGTCCTCTTGGCCCTCTGGTCCTGGGCTCCCCCCTGCCTCCATGCCCAAGTGGGGCTGTCCCAGAGCCCATCTTCCTCCACAGATACTCCCCACCTTGTGCCTTGCGTGTCCCCTCTCTCCTCCCCCGTCATCCCACAGGTGTGACTGAGAAGCAGGGCCCCTTCCCTTGGCTCCAGGGACCCCCACACAGACTTTTTCTCTTCTCCTCCCTTTTCTTCTTTCCAGGGAATCTTCCTTTAGCCTGGGAAGAATCCTGTCTCTTCCAATTTCCTTCAAGCCCTTCTTCTTTACCTCTGAATCCACTAAGGATTTAGGTCTTTATAAAAACAAAGGCAGGAAGACGCAGGGCTACTTCCATTCTGTTCTCTCCTGCAGGCCTTCCCTACGGCAGTGGGCGTGGGGAAGGGAAAACCTGAGTTAACATCCCCAAATGACACCCCATCACACAACAAATCTTCAGTATGATGTTACTCTGTCCTGGGCCCCGTGCTTGAGGCTTGCACACAACAGCGTCTTGTGTAGATCTTGGCAAGTAGATCTAGTGGAGAAGATTTGTTAGGATCAAAGAAATGTGAATTCATTCCTAAACTTTAAACTGCTCAGCAGCTATTTAGAGTCTGCAGAAGCAGCACTATGTAAAACAAACTGTGGTGTACCTACAGGAAGAAATAACTAGCTTGCTGAGGTCAAGAGTAAGAGGAGGCCTGGTGCCCATAGCACAATGGTTACTGTGCTGGCGATACACACTAACACTGGTGGGTTTGAACCTGGCCTGGGCCAGCTAAACAACAATGACAACTGCAACAAAAAATTAGCCGGGCATTGTGGTGGGCACCTGCAGTCCCAGCTACTTGGGAAGTTGAGGCAAGGAAATCATTTAAGCCCAAGAGTTTGAGGTTGCTGTGAGCTGTGACAGCACAGCACTCTACTGAGGGTGACATAGTAAGACTCTGTCTCCAAAAAAAAGAGGAGCAAGAAGAATGGGAGGAGGGACCTAGTTTAGATGGAATCATCAGAAAGGGCCTCTCTGAAAAGATTATATTTAAGTTAATATTCTGTAGGCTAAAAAGAGGGGTGGACGGGGCTTTCCATCTAGAGGGATCAGCATGTGCAAAGGCCCTGAGGCAGGAAAGGCTTTGGAATAGTCAAAGAACAGAGGAATCCTAGTGTTGGCTACTGCTGCAGCTGAAATTATTACTACAATGTGACTTCAAAGGACTGCTTTGGGATGGAGGACAGACAGGATTTGCAATCTTTTGAAACTCTAGGAATTTAGAACAAGGGGAAGAGGGTTTGGTGGTTGAATTGTAACTGTCTTCTAACCTGGATATTCTAAGATACTATGGTCTTTCCATCATGTTGTAGTCACAGGCAGGGAACACAGGGCGGATTTGCTGCAGGAGCTGTGAAAAGAGTGTCGCAGGATTCCATCAGGGCCAGAACACCTCCATAGGGTCTGTCTGTGTCTTGTAGCACACAGCAAACCCCTTCCTCGGGTTGCAACAACCTGGACTATTTCTTCTGCTTGCATTTGGGGAAGCATGGAATCAGTTCTGGAAGCACAATCTTGAGTTAGTACCTTTTATTTATTTATTTATTTTTTGAGACACATTCTCACTATGTCGGCCACGGTAGAGTGCTGTGGCGTCACAGCTCACAGCAACCTCAAACTCTTGGGCTTAAGTGATTCTCTTGCCTCAGCCTCCCGAGTCTGGGACTATAGGTGCCTGCCACAACGCCCAGCTATTTTTTGGTTGGAGTTGTCATTGTTGTTTAGCAGGCCCGGGCCAGGCTCAAACCCGCCAGCCTTGGTGTATGTGGCTGGCATCCTACTCACTGAGCTACGGGCGCCAAGCCAGTACCTTTTATTGTTTCAGACACATATGGTGGGCAGATTTTTTGCCTCTTTTAAACTCCATTTTTCCACTAGTGTCTAGAAAAAATAGTTTGGATTTCCATGATTGTGTAGTTCTTTCAGGAGTTAGAGATACATGTACCCCACTTGCTGTGAGAGCCTCAAGGACTGTTGCTTCAAATGGTTCTAGAATATGTTCCTCAAATGTTAAAGACGTTATTTGAGAATCCTGTCATCAGAAGACACTTCTTCAGGTCAAGGTTTAATTTAAGAGTTTGTTGACTTTAAATTTCCCTGAGGGCAGAGACATTGTCCCCAGTGTCTTTTCTTCCTGGTCACTGCTCTCAAGCATCTATGACAATGGCCCTGACAGAGCCTTCCTCCAATGCCCTTGGGATCACATCTCAGTGAGTTTCAGGGCTTGTCCTAAAACCATATAAATAAGCTAAGTTTGCATCCAGGTGTGGCCCTCTTGGAAGGGGAGGAAGGTTTTGTTAATGATTATCTTGAGATAAAGGAATAAGCCAGGACAGCTTAGACAAACCAGGATGTCTGGCCACTGTACGTGTAAGTTACTCAACTCCTCTGAGATGTTCCTCAGTATTTTTCAGAATATTTAGGTCTAGTGCATTGTGGCCTGGTTTTGGAGACAGCTGGCTTGAGTTTGAACCTTTCTCTACTTCATACCAGCAGTGTCGTCTTTGACAAGTTTCTTCTTGAGAAAAATCTAGAAGCAGAATGGGAGCACTCGAGTCAGTGGGAAGATGAGATTAACTCTGACTGTGGTCCGCGAGTGTGATGATATTAACCATGGGTAAGCCAGTGGAGCACTATGGACCGTGCCCTGGCTACAGTGGTGACAGGTGCCTGGAGGAAACGGGACAGATCCCTGTACTATCTGGGGAGGGGACTAGGACAGGTGTTATGGGGGGACGGGGGAGTTGAGGAAGTTTCTGGAGAGATAGTAACCTAGAAACTCAGCACTGGAGAATGGGTAGGAGCTTCCTAGGGAAAGTGTCAGAGAGGAGAAAAGAGGAAAGGGAGACACCCAGGAGAGCAGGGAGAGAAGGACATTACAGATGGATTGCAAAGTAGCTCACAGTGCCTGCTGCATTGAACGTGATGTTGGGGAAGGTTCTAGAACATTGTCAGAAAATGCTCAAAAAGAGGCAAGCGGACCCATGTCCTGCAGGGCTTTGAATGCCTCCCAGAGGAGATTTGGGTTCGTCCTGAGGGCAGCAGGGGGCTTTGGTATCTCGTAGGGCGGAAGGTGCAGCAAGGCTTTGGCAGGTTGAGAAGAGATTTCTCCAGACTGAGATTAGGATAGAAAAGTGCAAAATTTGTTCTCTCTTCTTAGAGAGAGGGAGCGGGAGAGTGAAAGAGACAGAGAGCAAGAGTAGAGGGAGATGGTGTGGCTTCCCAAAGGAAGGAAGGAAAGAACTCCAGTCCTGAAGTCCAGGGGCTGCTGCATTTAAGGGGGACAAAGAGAAAAAAGAGTTGATTGTAGCCCCATTCACGGGCTACCGGGAGTGCTACACCCACTTTCTCTCTGCCATAGTCATATGCAGCTGCCTTTGTTGTGCCCAGATCTTGAAATCCCCCACAGAGACCACCAGGGAGCCGAGTCTGATGCAAAAACAAAAGGGCAGCTCCAAGGGGTCTCCATTACAATGGATCTGAGCCAGGAGCCCCAAGCTCTGGAGCAGGGGGGTTTTATGCTCCCGCACAGCGGGTGGGCGTGCACAGCTTGAAACAAAGGGGACGCTTCTGGATTGGTTAGGTGGGGGGGGGGTGTCCCTGATTGGTGGGCAGTTGTCTCATGATTTCAGGGAATTACCTGGAAAGTTAAACTTACTGAGTGAAATGGTGGGGGAGGAAGGAAACTTAACTCTTCAGATTGTGCTGGTCTGGTTCTTTCACCTTTACATTGGAGACAGACTTTTCACAGGTGTTGTCTTTTCTTTTTTTCTTTTCCTTTTTTCTTTTTTTTTGAGACAGAGTCTCACTATGTTGGCCTCAGTAGAGTGCTGTGGCATCATAGCTCACAGCAACCTCAAACTCTTGGGCTTAAGCGATTCTCTTGCCTCAGCCTCCCAAGTAGCTGGGACTACAGGCGCCCACCACAGCACCCGGCTATTTTTTTGGTTGCATTTGTCATTGTTGATTTTAGCAGGCTTGGGCCAGGTTTGAACCTGCCAGCCTCAGCGCATGTGGCTGGCGCCCTAACCACTGAGCTAGGGAGCCAACACACAGTTGTTTTTGCTCCTAAGCAATTGGGGCAGGTTCAATGATGCTCACACCTTGCTTGCCCAAGAATCCCAAGCCTGTGAAATAGGTTCTCAAGAGTAGTGAGCTGGTGAATGTAGAAAGCTTTATATTTCTTTTTTTTTTTTTGTCTGCTGGGCTCCTTTATTTGTTTATTTCTTTTGCAGTGTTTGGCCAGGGCCGGGCTTGAACCCACCACCTCTGGTATATGGGGCAGGTGCCCCACTCCTTGAGCCACAGGCACTGCCTGGGTTCCTTTTAGTCATTGTGAAAACAGAGTTCCACGGGGTGCCTGCCAGCCGGAGAGGGAGCAGAGAGAGAGTGCGGACTCCAGATTGATTTTAGCCCTTGCTGGAAACCTGTGAGTTAGTTGTTTTTCTCTTATTTCACTATCAAAACCCACCATCCTTCCACTATCTATTCTCACATCCATCTTCCTCAGCAGCACAAAGAAACTCCACAGTGGCAGAGACTTGCTGGTGGTGTTCCACTCGGTGTACTTGGCAGCCCCATGGCTGGTATACAGCAAGTGCTTACTAAGTGTTTGTCAAAAGAATGAGTAGGTTGAAGAGTATTAAGGAGGGGGCTGAACACGAGTTGCCTTTCAGAAATATCACATGGATGCAGAGTGGAGAGTGGATCTGAGTTGGAGGCACAGGCAGAGAATTCAGAAGGCTAATGAGGCTGCCTGGTGGGGGGTGGAGCCAGTGGACGGCCACCTTCGACCTTATGGACTTGCTAATTGGAGAAGCCAAGGGATGCATTGGAAGTCATGTAATAAAGATCTGCGTGGCCATGGAGTTCCTCTGTAAAGTACTTTAGTCCTGGGGAGCATGTGCAGAGACAGGCACAAGGTTGGCCCCGCTCCAGGAGCAATCTGGTTAGCTTTGGGGGTTGACTTATTTTTGGAAATCCCAACACAATGACTCTGGAGGCACAAGGCCTGGTGTATCTTGGAGAGCGCTGTTGGGAAGGGAAGAGTCAGAGCAAGAATGAATTCTGTACCAGGACTGATGTCTGCAGAAAAATATTAAGACATGGGGCTACTGGGAGGAATCGGGTTGCAACACGGGTGCTGAGTGATTCAGGTTGAAACTGTGTTTTGAGGATGACACAAAGGGTGGGACAGAGGCAAGAATGGACATGGTGATCACAGTTCCTGGTGTTCCCAAGAGGGCCTGGCTTTTAAATATTTCATACTTTGGCCAAAATCTCAGGAAGGAGAATCACCCACCCTACATTACATGGTGTCAAGTGACAGGGCAAGCACCAAAAATAAAAGATCATTCCAAAATGTGACTGAAAGGAAATCCCAGTCCAGGTTCTGTGTGGGCAACGTGGCCTCTATTTCCACCCGGGTAGGAGCGAGTTGAGTCTGAGAAAAGAGTCAGCACGTGGGTTAAGGTGGATGGGAATTTAAAGGGTTGGAGAAGTGGGGATTGGTACATGCACTCTTGTGCATGGGACTGTTCTATTTGGGTGGGTCCCTACATTTCACTCTATCACCAAGCAGGGGAGGGTTTCTGTTTCCCAGGAGACCTTAAACTTAGGACTTTGCCGATGACTTTGTTAGAGTCTTGTCTGGTGGATGATTGTAAAATCTTGTTCGCTTAGGCACATTGGAGGCAAGGCTAGTCTCAATTCTTGCAAAAGGCTGGACTGGCTACCTATGTAAAAGAAATTATACACACAAGCCATTTGTTCCATAATCTGTCAGGTATTTATTAGGTACATACTAGATGAGAACCCAGTGCCAGGAGCTGGGAGCCAGGAGAACAGATACAAGTTTTCTGCTTAGAAAGCTCCGAAGCAGTAAGCACGTGATCACCCAAATCAATATGTAATTAGTAAGTGATGAGTGCTGTGAAGGAACAGTACAGGGGGCTGACAGTGACATTCAGTGGGGTTTAGGGGCAGCTTTCAGGGAAAGCAATTCCAATGATGTGGTATTTGAGCTGATGCAAAGACCTAGTTAAAGGTCTGGCCAAGTCTGTTTCCATGAATTGATGAGACGTGCCGGGAAGCAATGATCTGAAGCAAAGGAAATCACAGAATTCTTCGGAACATCATGTTATCTTAAGCAAAGTCAATATGCACATTTTTTATATTGTCATCATCATTTTGCTTGGCTCAAGTTGCATCATCAATTCCAAATTATTGACATCTGAATTAATGGTCTTTTATTTGTTAATGCGGCTATTTTATATTAAACTACTCATTATCGACACAGATCAGCCATAGGACCAGCTGTGTGCGACTTGCAGAGACAACTAGAACATTCTTGCTGCTCTGTAGAAGCTAATATCTGAATCTGGGAGCTGGGCTTGGCGCCTGTTGCTCAGTGGTTAGGGCCCTGGCCACATACCCTGGGGCTAGTGGGTTTGAATCTGACCCACGCCTGCTAAACAACGACAACTCCTGGGCGGTGCCTGTAGCTCAGTGGGTGGGGCGCCAGCCACATATACTGAGGCTGATGGGTTCAAACCCGGCTGGGGCCAGCTAAACAACACTGATAACTGCAACAACAACAACAAGTTGCCGGGCGCTGTAGCAGGCACCTGTAGTCCCAACTACTTGGGAGGCTGAGGTAAGAGAATCACTTAAACCCAAGAGTTTGAGGTTGCTGTGAGCTGTGACACCACAGCATTCTACGGAGGGCGACATAATGAGACTGTGTCTCAAAAATAAATAAATAAAGAAAGAAAGAAATAAATCTGGAAGCTATAATTACATCAATATTTTCCAAAAAGTCAGTTAGTTGAGCACCCTGAATACTGTTTTCTATAGCTAGAAAGTGACAGTCAAAGTAGTTATAATGAAACAGAAATGAAGCTATCTACCTTCCTAACTAGCTACTTTGCCACAGGGGACTTCTAGCCCTAGGCATGCTCCCCCTTAGTTCAAAAGGGGGGTCTGATACGCCTACCGAAAGGAGTTAGAGGTGGGTCCTTAATGGAGGCCGCTGTCCTGCTAGGATCAGGTTTGAAGGTGGTTCCTCTGAATGATTAGCTGACACCCTGTAGAACTATCATCTTTAGAGTTGCATCTTTAACTGGTACCTTTCCAGTATCACACCATCTGTGCAGGAGTATTTGCAAGTAAATTGAGGTGGGACATACCTAGACTTTGTTAGATAGACCTGTGTTTCTAGAGTGGAGAGTTTACTGGGTGAGGGAAGTGATAGATAAGGCTGGGGAGGCATGTTTGTCTGGGGTCCGGGGTTGGGGAGGACCGAGAGGGGAATTCACTGGTGGTTTTCAGGAGGCAAATGACAAAGTCAAAAGGAAAACTAATATTATTTCAAACCTGGTTTCACACTCCTGTGTCGGAGCAAATGAAGTTGGCTCGTTCCTGCCCTGTGCACAGCGGAGGCTGCATGCGTGATGGATGTGCTAGGGGTCTTGGGATGAGAGCAGTGGGAGCCAACTCCGGCTGACTTAATGGAATGGAATTTACTAGAAGTATATGCAGTAACTCCCAGTATGGCAAAGAGAAGCCAAAGAAAAGGCAGAAACGAGAGAGGGTGCAAGGACTCAGGGAGGAAGAACCGAGACCATCCCTCGAGTGTCCCCACCTGGGCTGAGCGTCTCCAGCTGGATTCAGCTCTTGTGTCCACACAGGCAGGAGAGAGCTCTGAGCTGCTCACCTCCAGGCCAGGGGGAGGCCTGGGTCTCTTGACTGACACTGGTACCAAATCTCAGGGAAGACAATACGTTCTCAATGGAAAATCAAAGCACCGTCACCAGAATAGGCGCCATCAACCACTGTCCTCCTTAATTAAAACCGGCCAGCTGCGGCCGATCCACAGCCAACCCAGTTCACTCTGCTGCAGCCTCTCAGACCTGGCCAGAGAGACCCTGGCCTGGGGCTCAGGCTGGAGGAGGCCTCGCTTAGCTGAACCTGCACGCCACGCGGACTTGGTTTACTTGTTTGTTCTGTAAGGAAGCACTCTGAGTGATCGGTGCCCATTGGAACAAATAGGCTTTGTGGTACTATTGACTGTTGAGACCGGGGCTTCCTGGACCTGAGAGTGAAAGGTTTGAGCACCCTGGGAAGAGTTCGTGCTTCTGTGTGAGGCTGGCTGCTCCGAGTCACCCAGACCAGGTCCCACGGGTGACTGCGATTCTCCTGCCCCCCTGCTTGGCTGGTGTAATTTGGAAAGAGGAAACCTCAAGTCAGTGGCAGGAAACTGCACATTCTGGCTCTCTGGGGGAGTTGGTCCAGATTAGTCCCTGTCCCAGATGTGGACAGGTCCAGTTGTTCCCAGGAGTGCTATCTTCCCTGTCCAGTTTCTGCCCTGCCTGTCCTGGCAAATCCTTGCTACGAATCAGGTCACAGGTGGCCAGTGAGGGGACTGCATGGCTCCCTAGCCTCCCGGCCAAGAGGGTGGGCCTCAGAGAACAGGCTTTGGGGCCCTGGGTATACCTTGAGTGCAGCTTTCAAATGTTTGGATGTGAGGTATGTGAGGCTGGTCTAGGTTTGGTAAATGTTCCAGTAACACTTTGGGTAGAATTTTATGCAACATTGCAAAACTCTTAAAGGAGCAGCCATTCTGCCTTGTCCCCTGTGTCGTGATGAGGCACAGCAAAGAGACAGAGGATCAGAGGATTTTGTTCTGGGGTCAGTCTTTGCTGACACAGTTTTGGAGCTGACACAGGCTCCAAAACCTTGGAACAGAAGGTATAAAGCCTTGATGTTACCATGTATACACACACAGAGAGAAAAACCAGGTAAGAACAGGAAAAAAACAAACAGTGCCTTAGGGTAAAAGAGGTTAATGCCTTTTGAAACAGGCCCTGCCCAAAAGATGGCTTGCCTTTGAAAGCTAAAAGCACGATTTGAATCTTTTGTTTTTCTTTTCCTTTCTTTCTAAGCATGCATAAGCTCCCCTTATTCTAAAATCCTGGGCCAAATCAGAAATGCATTAAAAAGCCAAGCCATCAAGGGAAAACAGCATCAAACAGCACATAAGAGCCAAGGTCTGATCTCCCATGACTTCGGCAGGTTCCACGGGGACCGTGGAGTTCACACTCCTCTGAACTTGTTCTGGAATCGGTACCTTAAGAGAGGGGCTTGGCGTTTTCCTGTCCGCACATCTCTGTAGCAAATGTGCTGGTGTCTGATCTCAAAGGAGGCAAGGGAAGGAGCTTCAAATCCTCCTGGTCCTGCTTCCTGGGGTGGGGTGGAGGGTCGGTCAGCGTCCTTTACTCTGTCCATGATGCTGGGATGTCACTTTTCTCAGCAGGAGGATAATCTGTTAATTTTATGCTTATGTTTTTGGTCCCTTAACCATCAGGAAAAAAACCCTCAGGGGCATCAGGGTTGGGGTCTGTGGTCCATTTGCCTTCGATTAAAAGACGTTAAAACTGCCAGTCTCCACAGGTGAATATGGGCAATTGCTAGGTAGGAGTTTCATGACTCTTTTCAACCTTTTTGGGTGATGAGTAAATGGTAAGAAGGTTGCAGATCAAATTCTGCCTTCTGTACCGAGTGTCTTAGCACTCAGCCTCAGAAACAGTCAAGAACCTGTACCCCAAACTCGGCCAAGTCCTTGCTTTCCATTTTTATAGGCTCCTGACAAGAACCTTGCCTCAGTTTCCCTCCTGGGCTGCAGAAAGAATAATATGACTCATCTTAAATGTCCCTTGCTCTGAAACACCCTTCCTTGGCCACCCTCTCTCAGGTCGTGCCCTTTCCCGGGGCCCAGTCCCTGGGTGACTATCACATCACCCAGTTTTATTTCCTCTGTATTGCCACGTTTTTTCCCTGCCTCCCCCACGGCTCCGACACACACACAGAATGTGAGTACAGGGACCTTCTCTGTCTTACCCACTGTTGGATCCCCACAGCCTGGAACAGAGCCGGGCTCACAGCAGGCACCGAGGACACAATCATTGAATGAATGAAAGAACTCTTTCCCCTGTGCAGGTTGTACTGTTTGGGGATCACATGGAATTTGATACTTTCCTGATCCTTTGGGAAAAGAGCTGCCCCTCTGGGGAGATTAAAGCTTCAAAGTTAATTCATGATGTTTCCTGGACTGGGGGAATAAAACCATCAGTTTCTGAGCAACCCCTCCCCCAAACGATGAAGGCCACAACCCCCAACCCCCAGTGTTTATCTTCAGAGGAGAACCTTGGGCTTATTCATCTTTGTATTTCCAGAGTCTGACACAGTGTCTGGTGACCAGTGTGGCTCTGTGGACTTTTGCTGAGTAACATTTGCCTACTGCATCCTCCTGCCCTGGCCCCGCCATGCTCCTCCCTGGCTTTGTCCCACTGTGTTCCCGAGATGGTTTTGGTTGACAGAATCTAACTCGAGCTTGCTAAGGAATAAAGAAGAGGGGGAGGGAGGAACTGGTTCAAAACCTGGAAAGTTCTGGAGCATCCATAGCAGAACTGGGGCGCCCCCCATGTCAACAGCTCTTGCTTTGGCCTCATGGCCTCTTTGGCCATGTGTGTCATCCTTACAGCCAACAGTCCCCGCAGAAAAAGGAGTTTTTGATCCTGAGTGTCCCAAGAGCATTGCCTGGGATTGGTCTAACTCATGACACACTCTTTTCCAAACCAGTTGGTCTTTTCCAGGGCCTGGAATGTTCTGACTGGTCCACCATCTTTACTCCTTAACCACTGCTGGTGTTTCCAAACAAAAATACCAAAGTGTAATTTCTAAACATGTTTATGCAGAAGTACGGACTTCTGGTCTCCCAACCTCCCTCCACGTTGAGCCCTGTCTTAGAGACAAAGGGATCCCTGCCTGGTCCAATCAGTTTGACGTGATTTTGCAGGAAGCAAGCCCTTTATAAACAAGTGAGTTTCAAGGCCACTGTTGCTTGCTCATGCATGTTCCTCTTTGCGGACCCCATGCACCAACCAGGAAATGTCCCTGAGAGGTCACCTCAGGATCATCTGTGGCACTTTTTAAAATACAGATTCTCACACTGTACCCCCAAAGAGTTTATGAACGTGAGTAGTGGGGCCAGGGATGTGCATTAAAACAAAATCTCAGCAGAGGATTCTCACATGCAGCTGGGCTAGGAAGCCACTGGTCTCATCCATTGGTGATGCTCATATTGGATTTTCAGGGTTGCGTAGGGTGGAGGGAGGTGTTATGGCTGAGGATGAGAAAATTGCAAGCTTCAAGGTCATGCGCTGCCCTTCCAATCCTGTTACAAATGCAGCTGTCTTTTCTCCACCACAGAGAGCAAGACTTACTCTGACCTTATTCTTCAAGTTTTTGTGTGTGAGCAGAAACGGGGAAGTGAGAGTTGCTGAGTTCTCAGCCAAGGTCATCCGCTAATTGTCCACTAATGGTTTTTATTATTGACTTAGGAGCTAATTTGGGCAGAGAGGGCGGGATGGAGCCTAGTAAGTGGTTTGGTAACTGCATGGACGGTGCATATTCCTCAGCTGAGTGCAAGGAGGGGCCGCTTGTCCCTGGGGCATGTCAGGTGGGGTTGTTAAAGAGCAGCTGCTGGTGGTGGATTTCCACATCCTGCACCTGCATCTTCCACACAACCACAACCGCAATGATCTAATAGCAGAGGGTGGGTGCAGAGAGACCTTGGAGGCCGGAATTCACGCATGGTGCCCTGGGACTCTGAAAGGTTTCACTCAAGCTATGAAAGTAAGACATGTTTACTTCCAAACTGATGTAATTACAAATATCAAGGCATCTCTTCTTCTGTACAAATAAACCCAAATGATAGTGATCTGTTTATCTGAGGCCAGGTCTGCATTAACTGGGAAGATTTAGCTGGCTATTTGAAATGCTGTAGACCTAATTGCAGCCGAGGGAAATGTTGAAAGCCTCTTATTTTCAGCCTGGCATGCTCATCTCTTTTAATCTCTCATTTTTATTTTTAAGAAAAGAAGTTCCTTCGATTTCATGGAGGGCCGGGATTTAGAAGGAGACGGAAAACTTTTTAGGATTTTCAACTACTGGCTGTTTATTCCTTATTAACCTCAAGATGAGGCCACCCTGGGAGAAAGCTGGGGCCACATGGGTGTTGTCTGCTCCTGGTGATCTTTGCACGTGATTGAAAAGGGAGGCAGGAAGGAAGAGAGATGGAAAATTAAAGGAGGTCAAGGAATTATATTACTTTTCCTTATTCTAAAACCCGAACAAAAGCGGTAATATCATATTTACTGCAGAAACAGCCTTTTGTTTTTAAGGAATTTCACAAATCTATTGACATGGCCAAGGTTTGCCTCCTGGCTCTACCACGTGCAAGCTGTGTGACCTTTGGAAAATTAACCTTTCTGAACTTTTGTTTTCCTTTGTTTTAAGCTGGAACAATGACACCTTCCTCCCAGGATGAGTAGGCCTGGCACCTAGTAGATACCCAGAAGTACCTTCTCATCACCTGCTAACTGCCTTTCTGAATTTGCCACCACCAGGGAAACACTGCAGATGCTAGAGGCCATTTCATTGTAAGGTGGACCCCACTGATGGGAGCCTTTCTTAATCTGGGCTGGTTCGGAATCTCCTCTGGTCACTCTTTGCCAGGTTATGGGGGAGGGGCTAAAATGCAGTGAATGATGGTGGGACAGGGGCGAGGCAATGAAGGGGACATGGAGACACCCACCGAGGCTCCTGGGATCCACTCTGCCACTGAGTGCGGAGTAGACTGAGACACAGACTATCCGTGTTTGTTCTGCTTTTTTGAAATCTGAGAACCCGAGGCAGTGAGTTCACAAAGAGAAGCAGGAGAGATTAATCCCATATGTGGCGGTACAGCTGGAGAAGGAAGCTTTAGTGTGGCGGGGGGTCAGGGCATGTAGGGAGCTGTGTGGGGTCAGGAGCTAAAGATGTTCAAATTCTTTCCTATTTTTGTCTTTCTATCTTGGTGGACATTCTGGAAACAGAACAAAACACTTCTGGCTGGTCCTACCCCAGCCTTCATCCTGCTGCTCACCCCTGACCTTTGCAGGTCCAAGACAGTGGAACAAACATAGCCCTGCACACTCTGTGGCTAACTATTACAGAGTCATCCCTTTGGCTGGGAGCCTCTAAGTGAAGGGTGCTCCATCCTCCTCCTACCTCGCAAATGCACCTACCTCCGGACCTGGAGAGCCAGGTTCAAACCTAGGGCTCCAGACAGCATGACAGTCTATTTGCCACAGCTGTGGGGGGAAGCTGGCTCTTGCTTCCAGCCCCCAGAGCCCTCTCTTCAGCCCTGGCCCTGCACTAGCCCTTGAGGCACCCCCATAAACTTGGGCACCCTGAACTGCTTACATGTTTGCATCTGTCTACATGCTCTGCAGACTGCCCCCCATGCCTACACTCAGGCTGAGTGGGCAGAGGACATATGTCAGTGATATGACCCTCTCCTGGGAATGGAGCTGGGAAAAAGCTTGTCCCAGCCTTGGGAGGAGGTTTGGGGTCATTTGGCAGAAATCCTGGTGTCCCAGGTACTTGGAGGTCTGCACAGCTGGGGGGAGGATACAGAAATAGAGGAGAAAACCCAGCTGGGCCAACGCCAGGGACGGGGGACCCTCTAGCCCAGGTCTAAGGGCAGAACAAGTCTCAAGCATAGCTGGAGGCTTCTGAGCACTAATGGATGCCTGAAAGAACCCCAATGGCACACACTTTCATAGCAGTGGAAAGAGCTGCAGGGACTTGGGCTCCAAAGCCTGCCTCTGCTGCTAACTCGCTCTCTGGGCCTCTCATCAGTGAAGTGAAGGTGTGAGACTGGGTCATCTGTGAGGCGCTTTCCCACCCTCTGAAATGAGACGTGTTTTGCGTTGTTTTGTTTGCGTTGACTCCCGTTAGACTTTGGTTTTGTGCAAAAGTTGGGAGAAGAAGTCATGTGACTCGTTTATTTCTCATTTGAGAACAATTTCCTTGTGTTTTTGATCATCAAAGGGAAAAAATAGCTGGAAGAGGGGAGCTGCCACCAATGAGATATTTGGCTCCTCTTGCTAATTATTTGCATTAAGTGGTGTATAATGGGGAATTCGAGTATAAATACTTTATCTTTGTAGTCTACCATTTACCCATGTGAATAATAAAAACCCTCAAATGCAATCAGAGTTCATTTAAATGTTAATTTTAATTTTTATTTACCACTTGGTCTTGCCCCTGAAATAGATGTGCGTTAAAGGAACTGCAGCCTTCTGCTGCCCCTGGCAGAGCTCACTCTTGCTCTAATGGTGGGTTTTCTGTGATTTATTTCTCCTGTGGATGGCCTTTGTTGCAGGAGAGGAGAAAATGAATTTCTTTAGAAGGTGTGTTAACCTACTTCTGCACACATCAAGGTATAAGAAATAAAACAGCAGCCCCACTGGTTGAGAATTTAGAGGCAGTCCAGGTAAGAGGTGGGTATTGAACAGGAAGAGGGTAGAAGAAATTTTTTACTTTAAAATAAACTGATTTGGGCCTATCTTTGAAAAAAAACAAAATAACCAAAAGTTTTAGACATGGATGCGCTCGGAGCAAAATGCCAAGTTTCTTTACAAATCGTTGTTTCGTCCATTCCCAGCCAGCTCTGCTGTTCAGAGCAGCCCACGGAAAACTGGGCTGCACCAGGAGGGCTCAGCCTTGGCGCGTGTGCCCTTGGGAATGGCTCTTTGTTGCTGGGCTGCCCTGTGCACTGAAGGATGTTTAGCAGCCTCCCTGGTCTCTGCTCACAGTGGCATTCTGTGATGGGCTGCGTTGAGGCCCCTCATTCATATGTTAAAATGAGGTCATTAGGGCAGGCTCTATAAAAGGGGGGAAATTTGGATACAGAGACAACAAACACAGTGGGAGAACACTACCTGAAGGTGAAGGCAGAGGTCAGGGTGATGTGTCCAAAGCTAAGAGCACTCCAAGTTTCTAGCGGTCAGCAGGGGCCAGGGAAGGGGCAGGGAGCAGATGCTCCATCATAGCCCTGAGAAGGAGCTGCACCTTCTAGCATCCTGATCTCGGACTCCCAGCTTCCAGAACTACCAGACATGACATTTCTATAGCAGACTAATTCACATCTTTAGTTGTGTCAACCCCAAGATGCCTCCAGATCTTGCCAAATGTCCTCTGGGGGGAGGGGGAAAGAATCACCCCGGCGTGAGAACCTCTGGGGTGTGTCTTATCTACGTCTGCTTCCAACGGACCACAACAGAGTCCAGTAGTTGGACTATTCAGGCCAGCAAAGCCCGACTATAGGAAGTTTGCAGAACCCCTGCGATGCCTTGTGAGTTTGCTGTGGGACCTGCTGAACCAATCCCTGAGAGGCTGAGGATGGCAGTAAAGATGCAAGGTGACAATTCTGATGTTCAGAGGGCAGGTCACCTGCCCTGGGATGCATGTCTGGCAGGCAGCACTCCTTGAATCAGATACATCCAGGACCCCGACTTTAATTAAAATGTTCTCAGCCCTTTATTTCCCAACTGCTGTTGAGCTCTCTTGCCTGGAATGGGTCTCTTTTGATCTGTTACTTCCTTGGACCACTTGGTGATTGCCAAGAAGAGACAGTCTTACTTTACCATCCTCGGTAGAGTGCTGTGGTATCATAGTTCACAGCAAACTCAAACTCTTGGGCTCAAGCACTCCTCTTGCTTCAGCCTCCCAAGTAACTGAGACTACAGGTACCCATCACAATGACTTGCTATTTTTTTTTTTAGAGATGGGGTCTTGCTCAGACTGGTCTCGAACTCCTGAGCTCAAGCAATCCACCTACCTCAGCCTCCCAGAGTGCTGGGGTTACAGGCGTGAGCCACCGTGCCTGGCCCAAACCCCTCAAATATTAATATACATCTCTTAGACACATGAGAGAAACCTAGGGAATGAGTTACCCAAAGAGGGGGCTTAGAACTCCACCTTCTATTCTGTTGAGTGACTGGAGACGCGAATGAACAGTAGCTTTGCCCTGGCTGTAAACTGGCTCCTGTAATTATTAAGTCTATTTCTAAATACTATCCTACATACACCATCTTCGATGAAGGACAATATGTTTGTAGAGAAATGACAGGACAAAGGAAAATGGTTGTAGGCTTCAGAGGGTCAGAAACTGTGGAAAGGTAAATACTTTGGAGAAACTAATGGAGTAAGATTTGTTTTGTAGGTTCCTCAGATGCTGCGCTGGGGTGGGTGAGAGTCTTGAATCATCTTCAGCAAAGGAGAATTTCTATCTTGTCTTTAGGCAGAAGAGGGGCGGTGTAGAGAGAGCCTTCCCTGGATTCGTTGCTACCTCTTTGCCTTTAGCTCAAAAATAATTTTTACATCCAAGAGGCATATTTGGAGGTGACATGCTTTGCGTTCCTTCAGCATGACTTCCTGGGTCACTACAAGGATGCAGGGAGATGTGGTATAATGCCCAGTGTGTCCGGCTGGGGGTGTTTTCTGCATGACTTTCCCCCTAGATGCCTTCTATAAAAAAGCCTTGGTGGCACGTGGAGCTTTGGGCACAGTGCATCTGCTCTAAATTCTGACCCAGCACATAGCCAGCTCACGTAACTCGTTTTGACAACCCCAGGTAATGATTTGTCATTAAGAGCGACCATCGAAGTTCGAACCTCCCCCCCATCCTCTGGGAAGTTTCCATGGTTTCTAAGCCTTCATCACTAAATAGCCCTGAAGATACAGAAAGAAGCTTCCTTGAAATTGCTGTGAAGGCCATACTGGTTACCCTGGGAAAAGCTAATGGACAGAAACATATTGATGTGTTAACAGTTTGAGACCTTTCCCCTAAGAAAACCTTTTAGCTAGCAAGGGTTCATTCACCTTCATTAAAAATGATGCAAAGAATACATCTCTTTGCTTCCCTCTGTGGGCCTACATGGAGCTGGGATTTTTTCCTTTTTTAAGGGTATTAAATGTAAAGCTTCATCCTTCAAATAAATCCTTTGTTTGCCTTACTAAGCAGAGAAGCCTGCTGGCTATTCATTGTCAATTAAATCTAGTTGTTAATTAAAATGGCCGTGTCCAAGCACTCCTGGGGATTAACCAGCTACTTGGGGCCCCTTGTTGAAGATGACCCTGCTTGGCAGGACATTACCCGTTCTGTGACCACTCAGTATCACCCTGGGACACGAGAGAGTCGACGGAAGGGTGAGTTTGCGATATAAAATGTCAACAGCTCTTTTTCCCAAAGGATGAACCACCTACCAAGGAGGATTTAAAACCTGAAATGTGACCCATGAGTCAAACCCTGTCCCCTGCCCGTTTTTGTACGGTCTGTGAGCTAAGAATCATTTTATATTTTCAAATGGTTGAAAGTAACCAAAAGAATAATCATACATATAGTATGGCATGTGAAAAGTACAGGAAATTGAAGTGTCTCTGAATAAAAGTTCATTTGTACACATCCACAAGCACTTATTTACTCCATGGCTGACCCCTGATGTAAGTGATCACTGTGACATTAGTACTCGACTCGAGGACACCCCCTCCGCCCTGTGTACACTCTGTCCCTTGTTCTAGCATCTCTGATAGGGCTTCCTGTCCACCAAACATTCCATGCTGTGCTCATCCCTGGCTAGTAAAGCAACATTATCAAGAACATGAGCTCCTCTGTCCTGTTCTGAGTGATCGAGCCGTGGTTTAGGGAGGACTGAGTTTTATATATTAAAGCTGATGCTCCAGGGGTGCTGGGAATCCAGTGCTATTGATACCTTTCAGGGACGTCTTAACCCCCGTCTCGTGTTTCTCGTCCTCTTCGAGCCCCAACAGGCCAGTCCAGACAGAGCGGAGCTAGATCGCCAGATGTGGGCAAATGAGAGTTGACGTCCTCTTTGCTGTCTTACAAGGAGGGCCATGTCGGGGGAGATTTCTGAAACCGCCTTCTTTTTTTTTTTGGAGACATAATGAATCATTGTTGTAAGTTTTGGAGTGGCTTATTACACGTTAGATAACCTGGCATGCTACTGTTTCCATCACCATAATTAAGGATATAATCTACACGGCTAACAATGTTGATTAGAATTTTTTTTAAAACCTTATTTAAATTAATAGGAGAGTACAATATTTAGGTTACATTGTTCTCACTTCCAGGGTACAGTTCCTTTTGTAGACGAGCCCCTCACCTCTATAAGGTGTGTTAGACACCCTCACAATTTGTGTGTTAGGTGAGATCCCGCCTCACACCCTCCCTCCCTCTGCCATACGTCTTCCCTCCTCCCCCCTTGCTTCCCTGTACCCCCTCAAATATGTAATTGTTTAGACATTGATTTCATATTGGTATGGAGTACACTGGATATTCAGCTTTCCATTCTTGTGATACTTTACTAAGAAGAATGTATTTCAACTCCCAGTAAATGTAAAAGAGGTGACGTCTCCATCTTTTTTAATGGCTGCATAATGTTCCCTGGTCTACATATACCACAGTTTGTTGATCCATTCATGGGTTGATGGGCACTTAGGTTGTTTCCATGACTTGGCAATTATGAATCGAACCTCAAGAAACATTCTAGTGCGAATGTCTTTGTGGTAAAATGATTTATGTTCTTTTGGGGAGATATGTAGTAATGCAATTGCAGGGTCAAATGGAAGGTCTACATTTATTTATTTGTTTATTTCCTGTTTATGTGAATAAGTAGTTTTTTTTGTTGTTGTTGTTAAATCATAGCTGTGTACATTAGTGCAATCGCCTGTAAGATGCACCATAGATGTGGCCCCACCCATTACCTTCCCTCCACCAACACCTCCCCCCTCCCTATATATCAAGGACATCTGTACCAGAATGTTTATTGCAGCCCAATTCATAATTGCTAAGTCATGGAAGAAGCCCAAGTGCCCATCGACCCACGAATGGACTAGCAAATAGTGGTACATGTATACCATGGAATACTATGCAGCCTTAAAGAAATATGGAGACTTTACCTCTTTCATGTTTACATGGATAGAGCTGGAACATATTCTTCTTAGCAAAGTATCTCAGAAATGGAAGAAAAAGTATCCAATGTACTCAGCCCTACTATGAAGCTAAACTACAGCTTTCACATGAAGGCTATAACCCAACTATAGCACCAGACTATGGGGAAAGGGCCAAGCAAGGGGAAAGGAGGGAGGAGGTTTTGGTGGAGGGTGGGGCCACATCTATGGTGCATCTTAGAATGGGTACAGGCGATTACACTAATGTGCACAGCTATGATTTAACAATAAAAAAAAAAAAAAAGAAATTGTTGTGGGGTGGGGGTGAGGCTAATGCAGCCACACACAAACCCTTTTCCTCTCCTCCTCTTTCTCTCCTTCTAAGTCAAAGACCTGAAGGATCTGGCTTACCCCACTCCCCAGAAGTTTGAACCAAAAGACCCTAACCTGACAGGCAAGCTGTGGATGTGCCCACCAGCCATAGCGTCATATAAAAGTGGTCTCTAACTGTCCCCCAGGTGCAGATGCCTCTTCACACTGCCCAGGGAGATCACCCTCTCCTTTTGATAAACATGGCCTGAACATCTCTGCAGCCTGGTCCTTGGGTGCCATCATTTATACATTTCAGAAATCATGGGTTGAAAGGAAATATTCTGCTGGCTTGGTGCTAGGCAGAATGGGACGAGGGGTATCATGAATGTGGAAATCCAATTCTCTTATTTTCTATTTAGAGTTTTTTCACTTCTCCATGGCCCTGGAACTGTCTCATCCTCACGTTTTATTTCTGGGATATTGCTGGTGTATTTGTTTATGGTTTTCAGGAGGAGGGAGGTAAAGCCAGTTTACTTCTATATTTTTTCTACAGAAGAAATGTTTACTTCCACATTTTGGAAACAGAAGTCCCACATTTAATATGATTATTGATGTGGTTGGGCTTAGCATTATCATTTGCTAGACTGGAAACTGGAAATCTGCCGAGCTTCTTAGATCTAAGAGTGTATAATTTCCATAAATTTCGGAAAATTTTGTCTATTATTTCCTCAAATATTTTTGGTCCCCACCCATCTCCTTTGGGTATTTTATTTATAGGCCACTGGTAGCTGTTCCACAACTAATGGATGTTCTTTTTGAATTTTAATTTGTTTTCATGTATGTTTCATTTTTTATCATTTTTATTGAGGGGACCTTAAGTTTACTAATCATTTCTATGGCAGCATCTAATTTGCCATTAATCCAATTCAAACTATTTTTATCTCAGACATTGTAGTCTTCATCTATAAAAATACTATTAATATCAGGTTTTGTTTTTTTTTTTTTTTTTAACATTTTCTCTTTCCAACATTTATTTAACTTTTTAAAATTCAGAATATAATTCTAACATGCATGTCAGTTTTGGTGCCTTTTTTGATTGGCTGATTTTTCTCATTATCATTATTTTTTTCTTTCTAAATCTGACAGAGTCCCTAACTCTAACCATCAGTTTTTGGGAAAAAACAGGAGTAGAGGCACATGTAAAAAAACTATATAGGGATGCAGTCAACAAAATGCAGAAGGTGGGAAACTTCCTAAGGCAAACCATCCTTTTCTTCCACATATAAATAGCAAGGAAATAAAAAGGTTTAAGAGATTTTAAACAAACATAATATAAGGGCCTGTTTGGATCCTGACTTAAAGAAATAAACTAAAACATTTATGGCCACGTGCAATGGTTTATGCCCACAGTCCTAGCACTCTGGAAGGCCAAGGCAGGTGGATTACCTAAACTTAGAAGTTCAGAGACCAACCTCAGCAAGAGCAAGATCCCATCTCTACTAAAAAAGTAGAAAAACCAGTCAATTGTCATGGTGGGCTTCTGTTGTCCCAACTACTTGGGAGTCTGAGTCAAGAAGATCGCTGGAACCCAGGAATTTGAGGTTGCTGTGAGCTATGAAGGCAAGGCACTCTATCAGGTGAGAGAGTGAGACTCTGTCTCGAAAAATAAATAAATAAAACATTGCTCAGCTCCCTGTTGAACACCAATAACTCTTAAATTTGCTCTTAAAATTTGAACACTGTCTAGATGTTAAGCAATTATTAATTTAAAAGATATTTTAATGATTTTGTCATTGTTTCAAAAAATAGATCTCACTGGCCAGGCACTGGGAGGCTAAGGCAGGTGGATTGCTTGAGCTCATGAATTTGAGACTAATCTGAGCAAGAGTGAGCCCCTGTCTCTACTAAAAATGGAAAAGAAAAACTAGCCAGGCATTGTAGCAGGCATCTATAGTCCCAGCTACTTGGGAGGCTGAAGCAAGAGGATCACTCAAGCCCAGGAGTTTGAGGTTGCCTTGAGCTATGATGCCATGGTACTTTATCCAGGGAAACTGAGTGAGACTCTGTCTCAAAAAGAAAAATATAAAATAGGCTTTATCATTTAGAGATGCATAGTTAAGTATTCATGGAGTGAACTAATATACTGTGTGTGATTTGCTTCAAAATAATCCAGGGAGGGAAAGAGAAGGAGGGAACTGATGGAACAAATTAACCATGAGATGATAATTGTTGAAGCTGAGTAATAGGTGCATAGTAGTTCATTATGTTATTTTGTCTACCTTTGCAATTTTTTTTTTTTTAAATAATGAAAAATATTCAGATGTTCTCTTCTCTGACGAGACTTGCCCTACTCTCTTCTTAGCCCTACTGGTATTAATTGTGTTCATGACTTTTTCCCTACCATTGTAATAACTCTCATTTATTTCCAAATATTTCCCCTTTTTTGACCATAGCCCCCTTAATATCAAAGATTATATCTTATTTATTTTACATTCTTTGTATTCCTACTACCAACCACAGAGGTTGGGTGCTCAATTGTTGTGAATTAACCATTCTCTAGTTGCAATCCACTAAGGTGCTTTTGACAGAGAGGCTAACTCCATTGTATTAAATCAAATTTCCAGTCAAACATCATCATGTCTTTTATACATTCAAGTTATAATGCGTATAACTGTAAAAACTCAGGCAATAAAATTGTCAAGACAAACCAGGAATCCAGGATGGTAGGGTAAGCAGTATTGAAATCATTTTATGTTCACTATGTACTTCACCTTCTTACCAGCATTCATTGCACTGTGACCTTTGCGAAGTCCTGTCCTGCCTCACCTTTCTCACAGGATTGCTGTGTCTCAAATAAGATGTCATATGCCTGTGAAAGGGGTTTTACAACAGAAAAGCAGTACAAAGTTGAAAGTATAATGATCTCTTTCTTTACAAGGCATCTCACTGAGCATACATGTATCACTTTAGCAGCAAAAGGATTAACCTTAGGTGAAATTGTTCAGTAGATAAAGCCTATTTGGGGAAATTTTACATATTTTTTTCTTTCCTTGTGCCACACACACATATTTATATATGTATGCATATGTCTGTGTGTATGTATCATACACACATATGGGCACCTAGAACGTGGTATGTGCCTGGTGCTTGTGCTAGGTGCTGGTGACAACAGTGAGAAGTATAGATAACCCAGGTGCCTAGGACATATCCTCACAGCCCTAATCCTTGCCTGTTTTAAAATCTTTACATACCTCCCATCCTGCACCCTTAGATGCTCCTTACTCATGGTATTCAATCTTCCAATTGACTTATTTGTTATTATATGCATATATATTGATTGATTTATCTTTTCAATTAAAAATTTTACAAAGAACTAATTGGGAATTCCTAATTCCAGGGAAATTTCTATATTACAAATATATATTTTTGGAGAGGATATGTTTATGGACCCGTAACCTTTAAGTTCTTGTGGCACTTGGAAGAGGGGCAGTTTTGGGAGGCCCTCCCAGACTGTGCCCTCCCAATTATTGATGAGGGTTTAAGATAGACCATTTTACAAGGTGTTAAATTGGAGAAGTGGTTATAAGGGTGTGTGTCTCAGAATAATCCACTAAACGCTAGTTCATGGCTTTCTGTATTTGTGTTGTATTTGACAATAACAACTAAAAAGTAAGTATCTCTTTTTTCAAAATTCACACAACTTTTTGAGCTCAGCGAAATGCGGTGCTGGTGTGGGCCACTGGGAACATCGGAGTGGTTGAGAGTGTCAGCAGAAGGACAAAATAATTAATGACGATAACAAGGATGACCATAACTAAAAATCCGGTCGACAGGCTCGCAGCCGTCAAATAAAAATAATCACTACTAATCGTGTCCCGGCAGGGTCGCCTACGAGGGACTGCACCAGCGGTGGCTGTGGCGGCTATCGCGACGTCCCTGGTGGCCCCCTTCCAGCCTTGGTCAGCGGGGAGGGCGGAGCCTGGAGGGAGGGACCTCAGGGGGCGGGGCTTGCGGGCGGGGCTGGCGGGCGGCCGGGGCGGGGCGCCGAGCCCGCTGCGGAGAGTGGGGGAGGAGAGGAGGAGGAGGGGGCCGGCGGGCTGCTGGGCGGGGCGCGCTCAGGCCTCGGCTCCACACTAGACACGTTCGTAGCTTCAGAGCCCGCGCCGAGGGGAACCCTGGAGACCAGCGTCGCGCGCGAGCCTAGGCTGCAGTCTGAGGAGGAGTCGCGGGCGCCGAGGTAGGCGCGGGGACACCCGCTGCGAGGCCTGGAGCCCTCTGCTCTGGCTGCCAGGCCTGAGAGGGTGGCGAGACCGGGGGGCGGCGCGCTGAGGCCGGGGCGGGCGGGGCTGGGGCCTGGGGGCGGGGACCGGCCTGGCCGGAGGGGCCTAGCAGAGCCGACAGGGCTGGGGAAGTCGGGATTCCAGGCGGTAGGGCGGTCTCTGCACTCCCGGCCGGGTCTCGGGTGTGGAAAACGCCTGCCCGGGGACGCCGGCGGAGCAGGCGAGGCGTGGGGCGGCCTGGCCCCTCCCGCTGTGAGGGTTCCTAGGTCAGTTCGCCCGCACAGTCCTCAGGAACTTGTTAACAGGAAAGCTTGGCAGAGAAACAAATGCCAACGTTTTGGAAGAACTGAGAGTCACGTCGTTAGGCACTGAGGCTTTATTTTCCTTCCCCGCCCCCTGCCCAGCCTCGACCGGACTTAGCCTTAGAAGGATGTGTCATCGGCTCTGGGCTACGGGTGGGATCCCCGGCCCGGCTGGGAGCAGGGGTACCTGAAAACAAAGGTGAACGGAGGCCGGGCGGACCCTGACCCCGCTTCGCAGCGGCACTCGGAATGGCTCAGTGGGTCCTACTCCCGCGACGAGCCGGCCGCCGCCTCGGAGGGGCGTTTTCCTGGGGGACCTCTCTATGGAAACCAGCTGGCCAAGCTGGGGAGTTGATGTTGCATGCGAACTCACATTATTTCCAATCCTCCCACTCTGGTAAAGCTTAAGAAATTTTATCCAGTCTTAGTGGTCAGCAAATGCAGGGGAAGACAAATTGCCGTTTGTAAATTATAAGGTATTTTCTTATTAGGAAATGGTCCGAAAACACGAAATAAATTCTCAACACGTAAACAAAAAAAGAATGATTTGTACCGCTTTCCAAAATCTGAGGATGTGTTCCTCCTCAAATTTTCATTTGTGTACAAAACATCCCCCACACCTTAGGTGCCAAGCATTTTTCTTTGTTCTCCTTGGTCTGGCCTCAGTTTCTTGTAAACAGAGCATTCAGCTCTAAGACCCTAAGGATTGCCATACTAGGTCAGAAGACGGACATCCAGTTCACTAAGGGCGGGCTTGTGTTATTGTAACACAGGTCTTCCCACACCCCAGGTAATACCGTTAAAAATCACCTCAGTTTCTTTTAATACTATCCATTGCTTTTACTGAAAGCCTTTTAAAAAATCTATAGACTAATCCTAATTTACACACACAATTTATTCACATTTATTGCATCCAAATGGCTCTTCTGTCATCTCTGGCACAATAACTTACAGCGTGAGATACTTGTGGAAAAAACTTAAATCTTTTCTATAGTTTAGGAGCTCAAAAGTAGAACAGGGAAACAGGGTAAAAGGTTTCGTAAAATAGGAAGTTTTGGATAAGGCTTTACCAGGGCTGATGAGTTTGAACATAGCTTTATCCACCAACAATCTGACCATTAAGTAGTTAAAGATTTATTTGTACTCATATGTATTTGCATATTTTAAAATGCAGTTCAACATTCTGGAGAGTGAAGGGGCTATCTTACTTCACCTTGGGCCGGGGATGGGTTTGAATCCGCCACCCTCAGTATATGGGGCTGGCACCCTACCCACTGAGCTACAGGCATTGCCCCAACTCATGGCTTTTGCATCACGACAGTGCACCAGTTCACACAACACTGTTTGTGAGGGAGATTTTAGCCAGCAAACAAGTAACTGTATTGGAACACTATCCCTGCTCACCTGAACTGGCCCCAGTGACTTCTTTACCCTAAGATAAAGGAAATATTGAAAGGAAGACTTTTTTTTTTTTTAGACAGAGTTTCACTTTGTAGATTGCCCTGGTGTCATAGCTTACAGCAACTTCAAACTCTTGGGCTCAAGTGATCCTCTTGTCTCAGCCTCCCAAGTATCTGGGACTACAGGTGCCCGCTACAATGTCCGGCTGTTTTTAGAAATGGGATCTCACTCTGGTTCAGGCTGGTCTCAAACTCCTGAGCTCAAGCAGTCCACCTGTCTCAGCCTCCCACAGTGCTAGGATTATAGGCATGAACCACCATGCCCAGCTGAAAGGAAGACATTTTGATGACATTCAAGGCATCAAGGGTAATAGGTGACAAGTTTTGATGGCCATTCCAGAAAAAGAGTTACAAAATTGCTTTGGAGGATGATGAGGTACTGGCATTGGTGCATAGCTTCCCATGGGGAGTACTTGGAAGGTGACTGTAGTGATACTCAGCAATAAGGTATGTAGCATTTTTTCTAGGATGAGTTCATGTACTTAATTGTCAGACTTTGTATATACACATGCACTATATATATAGTGTATGTGTAGCATTTTTTCTAGGATGAGTTCATGTACTTAATTGTCAGACTTTGTATACACACATGCACTATATATATATATAGTGCATGTGTGTATACAAAGTCTGACAATATATATAGTGTATGTGTGTATATATATTTGCAAATATTTGTGATTGTAAAAGATCAATCTGGTCATATTGGAGAGAATGGTTTGGAAGAAAACAGGTGTGAATGTGGAAGACAGCTGACCCAAATTAAGGTTACTGGATGACTGGGAGAGAAAAGATGGTAGCTGGGACCAAGCTGGTAGCAGAGGAGATGGAGAGAAGCACCTGTATACATGTGATAATATTTAGGAGGCATAATTGAGAGGATTTGGTGGTTAATATGGTGTAGAAGTTGAGAATGAGAAGTTTCAAGGATAACCCCCACAGTTCTAGCTTGCCAGGTAAATGGTGGATTTGTTACCTGAACAAGAAAATGCAGTAAGTATAAATAGTTTTGAGATAAGTTTAAATCTCGGTTTACATTGGGACTGCTGAGATTTTACAAATGGAGATGTCACCTAAGCTTTTGACAATTCAAATCCAGAGCCCAGAGGAAAGGGTCGAACCGAAGGCACAAAGTTTTAGATGTGAACTAAAGGATGTGGGTTAAATTATCTGGGAAAAGGTCACAAACCAGTAGCTGTCAGCCAAATCTGTCCCACAGATGTGTTTTGTTTTGCCCATACAATAGTTTTATTGTCGTTTAATTTTTAATTATTTGCCAATATTTTAAAATCTGAATATTGTCTCATGATAATCCAGACATGGGGCGTCTCTTAAAAAATTAGAAGATGTAGCACTACTGAGTTGTCTTTCCCCTGTGGCAGCAATAATTAGAGCTAAGTGACAGCTGATCCCAGCTTCTTTCTAGTTCACCACATATCCCACCACTTCCTAAAACTTAGGCCTGCCTTGCTTTTCTCATTTATTTCTCTGGCTCTGTAGGCTTTTGAATGTGTGACCCTTGGTGTAGGAAGAGAGTATAGAATGATGTTCTCATCTTGCTTGCACATTGGAATCACTGAATGATTAAAAAATACTAATGCTGGTGTCCAGAGAGTAAAAAAAGAGGGTTCACACTCAGCATTTCAAAGTTTGTTAGAAGAGGGTAGCCCAGGAAAGGATGAGAAGGGGCCAGAGAGGTACAGTGGAATGGCGCCTTGCTTGAAGTTCAGGTATGCAAATGCACTCTACCGTGTTTTTAGTTAGATGAGAGAGAACCAAGTTTTATTTGCAGATATACAGGTATGCTGTACTTAATGCATTGTTTAAAGGATTTTAAGCAATGCTTGATTTTTGCCTTAGATGCATACTTTAGAATGTAATTCTAGTTTAAGATGTCATAAAAGGCAAAAGAGGAGAGTTTCAAAAAGGAGTCATCAAGGAAAAACGTGGACTGAAATGATCTTTAGAATTTAGTAAGATGGAGTTTTTAGCAAGAAACAGTTTGGACTGGAATAGGCAGAAACCAGATTGAAATAGGTAGGAAGTAAGAAAGTAGAAAGAATGAATGTTGGCAAAATCTTTTGAGAATTCCGCTCACAAAGGGAAGTGGTAATGGAGGGACAGGTGTCTACATGATGAGCACTCAGTCTGTTGGTACTCAAACACTTCTAACATTTTTAGGAAGGTAGGTCAACGGTGCCAGATTACCTCTCTCTCCCATCTTAGGAGAGTCTGTCTTGCATTTGTTTTGGAGACTTCGTACTTTTCACTGAGAAGATATTTTTGCTAAGACTCTTGAGACTTCTGAAGGGGCTGACTCAGATATGGGTGATTAGGTCCCAAATCTCTCATCTGGAAAGACAGCAGTGATCTGGGTTCCAGTGACCCTGACATCATTCTTTCATTAAACTGATGAACAAAGACTATATTGTTGATATGTTAAAAATGGAATACTTGGCTGTGTTAGGGAATGTATATCCAACCGTCAGATTCTCAGGAATAGTTTTCGCAGCTATATATTTTTTTTATTATTATTAGTGCAGTAGCTTCATTTTCCAGTTGTATACATGTAAAATTCCTCATACTTTGAAACATTTATCATTGGTGGTGATTAAAGGGTATGGATAAATTGGAAATGTAGACCCTCATTCAACACAGAGAAGAGAGCACTAAGCAAACTTTGGTTTCCGAAAGTTTACCTGAAGGCTGTTACCCTGAAGACTTGGGGTTAGAGTGGACTGTCTAGGATGGTTTGTTGTGCAAATGGCCACAACTAATCTTTTACCTGTTTCTGCCTTATTGGCAACCATACCCTGGCAGAAGAGGTTTTAAAGGTCAGTTTTCTACTTCATGTTTTTATAAGTTATGTTTTGCCTGCAGAACAGAAAATACATGGGGGTAGAAAATGCCAAGGATTATTAGTGAAAAATGGTATTTATTAGTTAAAGACATAAACCACATTGCTATAATCTTTTGCAAATAGGAGTAATAGTGTAAGGATTAGCCTTCATAGCTATTGTTTATCAGTTGGTTTATCAGTTAGGTGGATGATGGTTAATTTCTGTATAAAGGATGACTTTGTGACATGAATAGCAGACTTTGTTTCCAAGATGGTTTGTATTAGGAGCCCATTATCAGAAAGTATTTTTTTTAGAAACTTGCATGTGTTTGGGCAGCAATGGTAATTTAGCTGTCACAAATATGGCTAGGTACTGTACCTGGAGGCAGTAGGTGGAGGGAAAAGTCCATTGCCAAGGTGGTCCAGTGCTCCTTTGGTTTATAGAGCAGACGGGGACTGAGTGGGCCAAGAACTTGGGGTCAGTTCTTGGGCAAAAGGCCTGTATTTGTCAAGTGTGAGCTTTGTGGTATTTATTTTTAATTGAGGTAAAGTTAAATTAAGTGTACAAATTAAGTGTAATTTGAAGTGTAGTGTACATTCACAGTATTGTGCAACCATCACCACTGTGTAATTCTAGAACATTTTTATCACCCCTAAAGGAAATCCTGTACCCAGTAAGCAGTCACTGCACCTTCCCTTCTACTCCTGGCTCCCGGAAATTATCATTTTCTTTTCTGTCCCTGTGGATTTGTCGATTCTGAATATTTATTTATATAAACAGAATCATATGACTTTTTATGTCTGGTTTATTTCATTCATAGTTTTTAAAGAATTCACTCAGGTTATAGCATGTATCCTGCGTCATTCCTTTCTTTGATTGAATAATATTCCATTGTCTGGATATACCAAATTTTGTTTATTCATTAATTAATGGACATCTGGATTACTTACACATTTTGGCTCTTATAAATAGTACTGCTAAGAGCATTTGTTTACAAGTTTCTGCTTAAATACCTGTTTTTAATTCTTTTGAGTATATACTAGGAATTGAATTGCTGGATCATATGCTAATCCAATGTTTAAATTTTTGAGGTACTGCCAGACTATTTTCCACAGAAGCTGAATCACATTTCTACTGGCAATGTTTCAGAATTCTAGTTTCTCCACATCCTCATCAACACTTGTTATTTTCTGATTTTTTTTTTTGTTGCTGTTGTTATATCCATCCTAGTGGGTATGAAGTGGTATCCAATTGTGATTTTGATTTGCATTTCCCTAATGATTAATGATGTTGAACATCTTTTCATGCTTTTATTGGCTATTTGTGTATCTTCCTTAGAGAAATGTCTGTTCAAGTCCTTTGCCCATGTTTTAATTTGGTTCATTGTTTTTTTTTTTGTTCAGTTATAAGAATTCTTTATATAGTCTGGATACTAGACATTTATCAGATAAATGATTTGCAAATATTTTCTCCCTCATTGTAGGCTGTCTTTTCATTTGATAGTTTTCTTTGCACAAAAGTTTTAAATTCTGGTGAAGCCTCGTTTGTTTTCTTTCAGTGCTTATGCTTTTTCCATTATATCTAAGAATCCATTATCAAATCCAAGGTCATGTCAGTATTACCCCTATATTTTCTTCTAAGAGTTTATAGTTTCAGTGCTTACAGTTATGTCTTTGATCCATTTTGAGTTAATTTTTGTATGTGACATAGGATCCAACTTCATTCTTTTGCATGTGGATATCCAGTTATCCTAGCACCATTTGTTGAAAGAATTATGTGAATTTATACGACTCTCAGACCCTGAGTTTTCTCATTTGTGAAGCAAAAAGTGTTAAAAATACTTGTTCCACAAAGTTGTTTTAAGATTAAATTAAAAAGGATATATGTTATCACTTTGAAAAGTGTAAATCACCGAATAATACTTATGGTTGTTATTTGTTTGCTACATATAGCTTTTATTTGTTCAAGGCTCCTGTAGGTTGATGTCCTTCAGGGACCACTGAAAGAAAGTCTTCCATCCTAATGCATAGTGAATCATGACATGACAACAGGACTAGGATCCATGTTGTACCCCTGAGTACGAAGTTGTGGGGCCCTAGATACAGAAGGTAGTTGGAAGAGATTGTACCTGTTCAGACTTGAAAATGTATTTTGATATAGGGCATGTGTTTGTCAAATTCTGTTGCTACTTCACTGAAATTTAGGGATATCTGTTTAGGTGTATAAGGGACCTAAAGAGTTTTCAGGCAAAGTAGGAAAGTAAAAGGTCTTTTATCGAACTAAGAATTTTTACATTCTCTGTATCAGCTTTTAAACTTCTAGAACTAAGACTGAGTCAATGGCTAGTAACCTCACTTAGTTCAGTCAACAAGTATTTATGAATTTATCACTATAGGCAGATACATAATTTGTCTGTTGGAGATGCCAGAGATACAGTGCCTTATGACATAAGACCAAGTTTCTCTTGTATTCCCATGTAAATCTCCACAGTTATCTAAACCACTGACTTCAATTCCTTTTCCATCAATCTGTCACTGGCCAGGTCTCTTCCTCCACTGAAGCACTCTTGCCAGGCTTGCCACTGACTTTGACATTGCTAACTCCAATGAATCGTTGCTCTATCTTCCTCAACACAGTTGATTATTTCTTTCTTTGAAATACTTCTTTCACTTAGCTTCACTGTATTTCTCTGGATTTCCTTTCACCTTATTGAAGGTTCTTTCTCAGTGTTGTTGCTAGTTCCTCATCTTTTTCCTATCTTCTAAAAGTTAGAGCATTGGAGAGCTTAATTCTCAGAACATACTCTTCTTAGTAAAGTATCTCAAGAATGGAAGAAAAAGTATCCAATGTACTCAGCCCTACTATGAAACTAATTTATGGCTTTCATATGAAAGCTATAACCCAGTTATAACCTAAGAA
>CAUYPK010040112.1:0-25392 GCA_963574355.1 Loris lydekkerianus | reverse complement strand
CCTCAGAAGCAGCATAACAAAATCCAAACTTGGCAAAGAGCCACAGTATACAAAATAATGATAAGAGGCAAAGAGCCGCATTCATTTTGGCCGGGAGCTGCATGCGGCTCGAGAGCCGCGTGTTCGCCACCCCTGCCCTAGAGTATTCCTTCTCACGTGGTCCTGCCACCTGCCAGCAGCAGTGAAACATGAGTCTCTGCCACACTTCAAATTTCTCTAAATTCCCCTCTGCCTTTTAAAGGGCTCTTGTGATTAGATCGGGCCTACCCAGATAATTTTCATATTTTAAGGTTGACTGACTTGGAACTTTAATTACATCCGCAGAATCCCTTCACATAAGTACCTTTGTGTTTAATTGAATCACCAGGGGACAGGAGTCTCAGGAAGGTCATCCTCAGAGTTGGTTCTACCAGAGAGAGCACAGATTTGCACTATGAAGGAATTCTGACTAGAATAGAACCCTTGCACCATTTCTAGGTAATGTGTAATTATTATTTAGGTAGAGAAAGGGAGTGAATATTTCCTGACTATACATGAGTTGTAAAAAAACAAAACTAGGTCCAAAAGTATATGAGATTATTTCTCATTTGTAGAAAAGTCTGTTCTGGGGCAGTGCCTGTAGTTCAGCAGCTAGGGCGCCGGCCACATGCACTGGAGCTGGCAGGTTCGAACCCAGTCTGGGCCTGCCAAGCAACGATGACAACAACAACAACAAAATAGCCAGGTGTTGTGGCAGGTGCCTATGGTCCCAGCTACTTCGGAGGCTGAGGCAAGAAAATTACTTAAGCCCAAGAGTTTGAGGTTGCTATGAGCTGTGACACCATGGCACTCTACCGAGGCCGACATAGTGCGGCTCTGTCTCAAAAAAAAAAAAAAAGAAAGAAAGAAAGAAAGAAAAGTCTGTTCTGGTTGATGGATGGCTTTCCTTGACCTAGTGACTCAGGCAGCCAGACTCCTTCCATATTGCAGCTCCCAGTTCCCTAGAGAGGAGGTATATGTGTTCCTTAAGCCTGTGCCCAGTCTCCTTGATGAGAACTAGTGACTTGGTCATGTCTAGCTGGAGAAGGTGCTGGGAAATAGAGGCTAGCTGTGCATCAATGAGGACAAGGAAATGGGTTGGTGAATAGTAGCAGCCTCTGCTTCAATCTACTGTGTGCCAGCACTTTACATAACTCTTGTTTAATTAACGCTGCAACCTTGAGAGGTATATTCCCACTTTATAGGATAGCAAGCTGAGATCCAGGGAAATGAAGTAATTTGCCCAGGGTCAAATAGCTATTCCACGGAGGACCAGGATTGGACCTCAACCCTGTTTGACTTCCAAACTCTTACTTTTTTTAGAATGACATAGTGGCTCCCACGTAGAATGTTTGGAGATCAAGCCCATGCCTAGGAATGGCCTGGATTATAATTTAATTATTATAGTCAGTTTTCTCTAAGAACTGGTTTAAAGTGGCTAGTTCCTATCCCAACCCCACTAAACCTTTGTTTAGCCAGTCTGGTTGAGGCCCAGGAATGTGCACTTAAAACACGCCCTGGGTTGTTTGCATGTGCTGTAGTATTTGTAATATGCCAGTGCAGCTAGCCCTACTGGGTTGGGGGAAACTATTAGGTGGATTCCCATTTGTGGTCTGGAAAAGTCCCCTTCCCTGGAGTTAGTTTGGGATCATAATCTGATTATGAATTTTTGGAGCTTCTTCAATGCAGCTGCCCTCCCATTTTCAGGAATGTGGTCATGGGGAGAATTTCAAAGAATGATAACTACTGTGCATAGTGAGTACAATTGGCTCCATGCCTGCCCTGGGGTCTGTTCCTGCCCCAAACCCACCCAGTTGGTCCTTGCAATGCTCAGGTTGGGGGATAGCTCTCAGCCTCTCCTTACATCACTGGAGAACTTGAACCCAACTTCGTGGTGTTAATGAAATGAGAATCTCATATTATTGGTGATATTGGCTATCTAGGCCACTTGTTTAGCCTGTTTATCACCTGGTCTTCTCTGAGGATGGACTGTTTGCAGACTCATGCTAGACTTGTGAAGGGAGCAGAAGTGGTGCCTGCTCCTGGGAATTTGCAGCCTGGTGGGGGTAAACCTGCCATTAGTAATGCCAACTACTATTTACTGAGAACTTTTTACAAATTAGTTTATTCTTATAAACAACCTCGAGGAATAGGCGTTGTTGACCCTTTTCCAGAAGCAGAGGTGCAAATATGTTAAATAATTTTAACAATGGGGGTGGGGGGGAAGCAGTATTTGAATCAAGTCAGTCTGATTCTAAAGTCCATATTCTTAGGTATCTTGAGCAGGGGACTGAATAGTGCAATGGACCAAATTTTTGCATCTCCCCAAAATTCACATGTTAAAATCCCACCCCACGAGGTAATGGTATTTGGGAGGTGACTGAGTCATGAGGGTGGAGCCCTTACAAAGGGGATTAGTGCCTTTGTCAAAGAGAGCCCAGAGACATCCCTGGCCATTTCCACAATGAGGACACAGTGAAAAGATGACCATCTTTGAACCAGGAAGCAGGCTGTCACCAGCCACCAAAGCTGCTGCTGCCATGGTGGGACTTCCCATCCTCCAGAACTATGAGAAATAAATATTTATCAGCCACTCAGTCTCTTATATTTTATAGCCACTTGAACAGACTAAGGCAGGTGGCTCCCCAAAAGATGTCCACATATTAATCCCTAGAACTATGGATCTTAAGGAAATCACCCTGGCTTATCCATTGGGTGATAAGTATTTTTATAAGAGGCACACAGAGGAGAAAGATGTAAAAGAGGCAGCAATATGAAGACTAGGCAGAAACTGGAGCAAGGGATGCAGCTATAAGCCAAGGGATGCTGACAGCCATCAGAAGCTGGAACAGGCAAAGAATAGAGTCTTTGAGGGGAACAGGTCCTGCCATATGGCCCACTCCAGAAGGCGGTTTCTGATTGGAAGCCGATGACTCAAGGTGAAAAACTGACTCACGGTGACTCATCAGTTTTGAACAAAATGGCTGACAAAATGGCTGAACCCTTAAGATGGTGTCAGTCTGGTTCTCTCAATACCACTTGGAGATCCATTCTCCCTCCCCTTACAGGGAGAGCATGGAGGATGCATCCAGGCTGAGCACAGAAGCAGCAGCACAGTTCAGCCTGGCAGGAGTCAAATTGGGAAGAAAAAAAGAAGACAATGCACAGTGCTGGTCAGTTCCAGAGTCAGGCACACACCACTAGATAGACCGATTTGCTAAAGGCTCCTGGAAATGACTCCACGTCTATCAGAAGTATTCTATTTTCAGGCTGAGCATATGGCTGATGCCTATAATCCTAGCACTCTGGGAGGCCGAGGCAGGTCCGTTGCTTGAGCTCACTTGTTCGAGACCAGCTTGAGCAACAGAGACCCGGTCTTTACTAAAAATAGAAAAAAAACCTGAAGCAAGAACATCACTTGAGCCCAAGTTGGAGGTTGCCGTGAGCTATGATGCCATAGCACTCTGCCCAGGGTGACAGCTTAAGACTGTCTCAAAAAAAAGTATTTTTTCTAGTGTACCGATGCTGGAAATGAAATATCATAGGGTTAGAGATTTTATTTGAAAGATCAACAGTTTAAAATTATTTATATTAGAAAATAAAATTAAACAATTTCAATGCCCCCAAATGGGGTAAATTTTTTTGTTTTTGTTTTTTAAAGACAAAGTCTCACTTTGTCACCCTGGGTAGAGTGTCATGGCATCATAGCTCACAGCAACCTTAAACTCTTAGGTTCAAGTAATTCTCTTGCCTCAGCCTCCCAAGTAGCTTGGGACTACAAGTGCCCACCACAATGCCTGGCTAGTTTTTCTAATGTTAGTAGAGATGGGGGTCTTGCTCTTGCTCAGGCTGGTCTCCCAACTTCTGAGCTTAGGCAGTCTACCTACCTCAGCCTTCCAAAGATTACAGGCATGAGTCACTGTACCCAGCACAATTATTAAGCAAATCATGGAAAATCCACAGGATAGACTATTATGATGTTATTAAAAATCATGCTTTCAACGAATTAATGACAGAGATAAACGCTTTCTCTATGGTGCTAACTTTTGGGGGTTAGCAAGCCTAATGCAGAATTGTATGCAGATCACAACTATGCATGGAAAAGACTGTAAGGACATGTTCCAAAATGCTAAAACTGATCATTTCTGAATTGTTGGATTTTAGAATTACTGCCTTGTTATAATCTTCAACTTTTCATAAGTATTCTAAAGTGAGTGGCGCGGTTTTAAGAATGGGGGAAAGATATTGTTAAAATATGATTACACCTAACTAGCTGTAGCCCGTGCTCTCTGCCGCCAGCTGATCCTTTGCTGCCAGCTGATCCTCTGCCCTGGGTAAGAGATGGATTTTATGAGCCTAAGACCCTGCGAGGAACAGTGCAATTAACCAGGACAGTTTCATCCTGGGCCTGGCAAGGCCCTGGTGGAGGGAGGGAAGGTGCAGAGAAGTCCTCTGGGGAGAGGGACACTGTTTCTCAGTGGCATTCCCACATTGAGCTGTGTCCACCTACACATTTCCAGGGTCCTAACTAAAGATTAACTGCTCATGCTGGATTGAAAGCCCCGCTAAGGGCCACCCTGACTCTGGAGCTGTGTGAAAGAAGGTAGCCAGGCAGAAGCTCAGGTAGACCTGGCTTCTGTGTCTGCCTCTGAGCAGCCTGTGAAGAACATCATACTTCATTCCAAAAATCCATCAGTCTGCTTGACTGGGAGTCCAGGTTTCTGTCTGAATACATTTGAGACTAAAATTCCCTCCTGCTGTATTGTCTGGCACTTTCCCACTCCAGCCAGTAAGATCAGAGTCACCAGGGAGCAGGTTAGATGCGCAGCAGCTCAGCTCCACTTCACAGAATGAGCACATGCATTTCAACAAATCCCCAGGTAATTCAAGACGGGGTTGGGCTGGGGGTAGCAGGGAGGTGAAGACTGCTGAGGAGCTGAGGGAGTGGGAGCCTGTGGGGAGCCCCTTTCAATAAGGTGGAATAGAAGCAGAAGGGGTTCCTGAGGGGAGGCCAGGGCAGAGCCCTGAGCAGCTCTCCCTTCTGTCTTGTAGGGCACAAGAGGCCTGCAGTAGCCTATCCCAGGGCAACATGTTCTAGGATTGTGAGGGGTGTGGGAGATGGAGCCTCTCTGTCCCCCACAGAGTCCTGGGACCTTGGTAGGAAGCATAAGGTATGGTTTTCATTTTCCAGATGGTGTTATAAGGGTTGAAGGCAGGGAGGCTGGGATGTTGCCAGCCCTTCTGAGGAAGCTCAGCATCCCCTCCCCACCCTGGCAGTGCCAGCTGGCTCGTGGGCTGCATATGAAGGCTGTGCCCAGGCGCACTGTCAGTCCAGATCCCTGGAGAGATGCCAGAAACTGGGCTGCTGGGTTTCTCATCACAGCTGAGGCCCTCCACTGGGGCTTTTCAGAGGTTTAGAGAAACCTGGGCCTCTTTGTTTCTTTCTTTTTTTTTTTTTTTAAGAGACAGAGTCTCACTTGGTTGCCCTGAGTAGAGTGCTGTGACATCACAGCTCACAGCAACCTCCAGCTCTTGGGCTTAGGAGATTCTCTTGCCTCAGCCTCCGGAGTAGCTGGGACTACAGGCGCCTGTCACAAAGCCTGGCTATTTTTTTGTTGCGGTTTGGCCGGGGCTGGGTTCGAACCCCCCACCCTCGTTATATAGGGCCACAAGCACTGCCCGGGGCTGGCTGGCTTCCTTCCTTCCTTCCTTCCTTCCTTCCTTCCTTCCTTCCTTCCTTCCTTCCTTCCTTCCTTCCTTCCTCTCTCTTTCTCTCTCTCTCTTTCTTTTCCCTCCTCTCCTTCCTGTTTTTCTCTCTCTCTTTCTTTCATTAGATGTGTGTGTGGTGGGTCAGGGAGGAAACTCGTCCCTCCCCTTCCCCCTACTGGCTGCTTCTTGCCCTTTGAACCTGTCTCCACTTTGGTCCTCATGACTCCCAGCATCTTCCCCTTTGGTAGGAATGTTTGAGGTCTTGGGTTCATCTGATTCCCATGGCTGGTCATAGTCTCTCCAACAGGCCAGGTTCTGTTGCCTGTGCTTGGGACATGTATGAAAAAACCCTGCCTGACAAGGGCTCTTTGGCCCCTAAAGATGTTCCTCAAATCCTAAATGGATGTCCCTGACGAATTATCATTTATTATTTATTTTTTGAGACAGCAGAGTCTTGCTCTGTTACTGGGCTAGTGTGCTATAGCCTCAACCTAGCTCACAGTAACCTCAAACTCCTGGGCTCAAGCGATCCTCCTGCCTCAGCCTTCCGAGTAGCTAGGACTACAGACATATGCCACCGTGCCAGCTAATTTCTATATTTTTTGCAGAGATGGAGTCTTGCTCTTGTTCAGGCAGATCTTGGGCTCCTGACCCCAAGTGATCCTCCTGCCCTGGGCTGCCAGATTACTGGGATTACAGGCATGAGCCACCGTGCCTGGCTATGTGATGGTATTTGAAGATAGGGTCCTGAGAGAAGTTATTAGGATGGGCCCTGATCCACTTTGACTTGTGTCCTTATCCAAAGCAGAAATTTGGACCCAGAGACAGGGAGACGTGCGGGGAAGATGATGTGGAGAGACACAGGGAAAAGACAGACACCTACAAGCCAATCAGATCCCCCTCCCCAGCCCTGAGCCGGAACTAGCCCTGGGGACTCCTCGATTTCCTACCAATCCCCCAGACCTCTCTCTTTCTTTTCCCTCTCTCTCAATAAATTTCTATTGTTTAAGGCCCTTTGTTATAGCAGCCCTGCAAACTCATCCACCACCTTCCGTAACTCCTGCCCTCCAGCCCTCCTGTTCACCCAGCTGCTCACTTTCTCTTACAGTCTTGTGACCGCTTTGTTCCGTTCCCCAGTGGCCTCTGATCTGATTTACTTGGTGACAAAGTCTTGGTTCTCTTCAATACTTATAAACTGCCTGGGGCCAAGGACCAGGATTCTGTTTCTCTTTAAGTCTCACAGACCCTTACACAGCATAGCAACTCAATGAAACCACGTTGATCTGAGGACTTTCCTCCCTTCCTCTGTCCCCTTCTGTTCTTGAACTCCCTGGCATGATTAGGGCAGAAGGCCGAGCCTAATAAATGTGCTGCTTCTCAGTGGGTCTGGGGCACAGTGGTGCATCCACCCAGCTTGCAGGTTTTTGCCACTTTGTCTCTGCTTCTAGTCTGACCCTGAGAAGGAGCCTGCTTATGGTGGAGTGTGTCACCAGGACCTTGCTTGAAAGGACTTCATGTGCAACTGTGGGCGTCCCCAAGAAGTTCTAGGGTTCTAGGGACAGCATGCGGATGCCTCTGAGGGTGCAGAGCAGAGGGAGGGACAGCTGCCTGGCTGTCAAGTTCCCTTGATTTCCCTACAGGCCCTTCTCAGAGCATATTTGATGTAAACTCTGATGAAGACAACTTCTTATCTAGTGTGCCTGTTCCTCATGGCCATGGGTTGCTGGGGATTGCTGAGCTGGGGAATGCCCTCACAGCCATGGGTGTGCTGGGGATTGCTGAGTGGGATGGCCTCACAGCCATGGGTGTGCTGGGGATTGTTGAGTAGGATGGCCTTCACAGCCAGGGGTGTGCTGGGGATTGCTGAGTGGAATGCCCTCACAGCCATGGGTGTGCTGGGGATTGCTGAGTGGGATGCCCTCACAGCCATGGGTGTGCTGGGGATTGCTGAGCGGGATGGCAAGAGCTTGGGCCCCAGATGAGAAAGGATGAGGCACTCTGGGGGGAGGGCTGGGACTTCTGATGCAGGGACAGGATCTGCTCTGAGGCTGTTGAGTGGTTTTGACTTTATCTGGGCCCAGCATCTGGCCCAGTGGTCAGGGTGGGAACTAGATGAAGTTCTCTGCAGAGCAGGGAGGGATCACATCTAGGTGACAGATGTGATCCCCTTGGAGAAGCTACACAGCAGGAGGTGACATTTGAATTAGGCCCAGAAGGGTAGCAAAAGATTCATAAGGCAGGGTACAGAGTCCACCTCAGAGCTGCCCACCGCCCCTTGTGCCTGGCACCTGAAGGTGCAGCCCATGTGGGGAGACACTGCAGGCTGAAGAACCCCATTTGTTAATTTTTAAAATTTATTTAGGGTTAATGTGAGGGTACAAACAACCCTCAAGGTCAAAATATTTGGTTTTGTTAGGTAGAGTTCATCTTGTGGTTATGTGTGACAAACAAAAGGTGTGACAAACACCCCTCCACTGTGACCATTCAGTGAGAGCACCCCAACTCACCCCCTCTTCCTCGTTCCTTTCCCCCCCAACTTAAATTGAAATGAGTTTTTCTCCTATTTGGGCAGGCGTTGGATCATATACGGGCTTCATATTAGTATTGAGTACATTGGATATTTGCTTTTCCATTCTTGTGATACTGTACTAATTGTGATACTGTACTGAACAAGAATGTTTTCCAACTGCATCCAGGATATTTCAAAAGATGTGAAGTCACCATCTTTTTTATGGCTGAATAGTATTCCATGGTGTGCTTGTACCACAATTTGTTAATCCCTTCCTGAGTTGATGGACATTTAGATTGTTTCCATGTACTGGTGATTGTAAGTTGAGCTGCAATAAACAGTGTAGTGCAAATGTCCTTATGGTAAAATCATTTTTTTTCTTCTGGGTAGATGCCTAGTAGTGGGATTGTGGGGTCAAATGGGAGGTCTAATTTGAGATCTTTGAGCATTCTCCATATTTCTTTCTCAAGAGGCTGAGTTTGTAGTCCTACCAACAGTGTAAAAGTGTTCCCTTCTCACGACATCCACACCCGCATTTGCAGCTTTGAGACTTTGTGATGTGGGCCATTCTCACTGGGGTTAGGTAATATCTCAGGGTGGTTTGATTTGCATTTCTCTGATGATTATGGACAATGAGCATTTTTTCATATGTTAGCCATTCGTCTGTCTTCCTTAGAGAAGGTTCTATTCATGTCTCTTGTTCAGAGATATTTGAGATTGTTGGGTCTTTTTTGTTATTGTTGATTAATTTGAGTTCTCTGTAGATCCTAGTTATCAAGTCTTTGTCTAATTCCTAATATGGAAATATATTTTTCCATTCTGAAGGTTGTCTATTTGCTTTGGTTGTTGTCTCTGTATCTGTATAGAAGATTTCCAGTTTAATTAAGTCCATTTATCTTTGTTGTTGTTGCAATTGCCATGGAAGTCTTCATAAAATCTTCCCCCAGGCCAATATCTTCAAGTATTTTCCCCACACTTTCTTTGAGGATTTTTATTGTTTCATGCCTTAGATTTAAATCTTTTTTTCCATCTTGAATCAATTTTTGTAAGTGGTGAAAGATGTGGGTCCAGTTTCAGTCTTTTATGTATGGTTATCCAGTTTTCCCAGCACCATTTATTGGATAGGGATTCTTTTACCCAGTTGTATGTTCTTGTTTGGTTTATCAAAGATCAGGTGGCTGTCAGATGTTAGTTTCATCTCATGGTTTTCTATTTGACTCCAAATGTCTATGTTGCTATTATTATGCCAGTACCATGCTGTTTTGATCACTATGGCCTTGTAGTGTAGCTAAAAATCTGGTAGGGTGATAGCCCTGGCTTTGTTTTTATTACTAAGAATTGCCTTGGCTATAGGTTTTTTTTCTGGTTCCATACATAATAAATAATTATTTTTTCCAAATCTTGAAAGTATGATGTTGGTAGTTTATTTATTTATTTATTTTTGGAGACAGACTCTCACCATGTTGCCCTTGGTAGAGTGCTGTGGTGTCATAGCTCACAGCAACCTCAAACTCTTAGGCTCAAGAAATTATTTTGCCTCAGCCTTCTGAGTAGGTGGGACTGTAGGCATCTGCCACAACACCCAGCTATTTTTAGAGATGAGGTGTCACTCTGGCTCAGACTGGGCTTGAATTTTTGAGGTGAGGTAATCCACCTGCTTTGGCCTCCCAGAGTGCTAGAATTACAGGCGTGAGCCGCCACATCTGGCCCTGATGTTGGTATTCTAATGGGGATTGCATTGAACTTGTAGATTGCTTCGAGAAGTATAGACATTTTAATAATTGGGCAGCACCCTGTGGCTCAGTGAGTAGGACACTAGCCCCATATACTGAGGGTGGTGGGTTTGAACTGGCCCTGGCCAAACTGCAACAACAACAACAACAAAATAATAATGTCAATTCTTGGCTTGGCGCCCATAGCACAGTGGTTACAGTGCCAGCCACATATACCAAAGTTGGCAGGGTCAAACCTGGCCTGGGCCAGCTAACTAACAATAACAACTGTAACAAAAAATAACTGGGTGTTGTGGTGGGTGCCTGTAGTCCCAGCTACTTAGGAGGCTGAGATAAGGAAATTGCTTGAGCCTAAGAGTTTGAGGTTGCTGTGAGCTGTGAGACCACAGTACTCTACTGAGGGCAACATAGTGAGACTCTGTCTCAAAAAAAAAAAGTGAGGGGTGACACCTGTGGCTCAAAGGAGTAGGGCGCCGGCCCCATATGCTGGAGGTGGTGGGTTCAAACCCAGCCCCAGCCAAAAACTGCAAAAAAAAAAAAAAAAAAAAAAAAAAAAGTGGCTCAGCCCCTGTGGCTCAAGCTGCTAAGGCGCCAGCCACATACACCTGAGCTGGCAGGTTCGAATCCAGCCTGGGCTGCCAAACATCAATGACGGCTGCAACCAAAAAATAGCCAGGTGTTGTGGCAGGTGCCTGTAGTCCCAGCTACTTGGGAGGTGGAGGCAGAAGAATTGCTTCAGCCCAGGAGTTAGAGGTTGCTGTGAGCTGTGATGTCAAGGCACTCTACCCAGGGTGACAGCTTGAGGCTGTGTCTCAAAAAAAAAAAAAAAAAATAGTGTTGACTCTTCTCAGCCATGAGGATGGTATGTTCTTCCATTTGTTGATATCTTTTGCTATTTCTTTTCTTAGGGTTTCATAATTTTTTTTTAGAGGTCCCTCATCTCTTTTGTTAGGTATATTTCTAGGTATTTCTTTTTTTATTGAAGCTACTGTGAAGAGGAATGTGTCCTTGATTAGGTTTTCATTTTGGCTGTTACTGGTGTATACAAAAGGCTACTGACTTGTGAACATTGATTTTATATCCTGAGACATTACTGTATTTTTTGATCACTTCCAGGTGTCTCATGGTTGAGTCTTTGGGGTTCCTTATGTATAAAATCATATTGTCAGCAAAGAGGGAGAGTTTGACCTCCTCTGCTCCCATTTGGATGCCTTTTATTTCCTTCTTTTGCCTGATTGTATTGGCTGGAACTTCTAGCACTATGTTGAGTAGTAGTGCCGATAGAGGACAACTTGGTCTGGTTCCAGTTCTAAGTGGAAAAGCTTCCAGTTTTACTCCATCCTGTATCATACTAGCTGTGGGTTTGTCGTAGATGGCTTCAATCAGTTTAAGAAATGTGCCACCTATGCCTATATTTTTGAGTGTTCTAATTAGAAAAGGATGATGAATTTTATTGAATACTTTTTCTGCATCTATTGAGAGGATCATATGGTCTTTGTTTTTACTTCTGTAGATATGGTGAATTACATTTATGGACTTGTGTATGTTAAACCAGCCTTGCATCCTTGGGATGAAACCTATTTGATTGTGATGTATATATTTTTTAATGTGTAGCTGTAATCTATTGGCTAGGATTTTATTGAGAATTTTTGCATCCATGTTTATTAGTGAAATTGGTCTGAAGTTCTCCTTTTTAGTTGGGTCTTTTCCTGGTTTTAGTATCAGGGTGATGTTTGCTTCGTAGAATGTGTTGGGAAAGATTTCTTCTCAATTTTTTGGAATAATTTCCTCAGCATGGGCGTAAACTCTTTTTTGAAGGTTTGATAGAGTTCTTGTGTGAAGCTGTCTGGATCAGGGCATTTTTTTTTTGTTGAGAGATGTTTTATAGTTTCTTCGATCTCAGTGCTTGAAATTGGTCTGTTCAAGAGATATATTTCTTCTTGGCTAAGAAGGCTATTGATCCATTTCCTCCACAGTGTCAAATTTCTGGGCATAGAGTTTCTTGCAGTACCCAGAGATCATCTCTTGTATCTCTGTGTCATCTGTTGTTATTTCCCCTTTATTGTTTCTAATTGAGGTTATTAGAGATTTTACTTTTCTGTTTCTAGTTAATCTGGGCAAAGGTTTATTGATTTTATTTGTTTTTTTAAAGAACCAACTTGTTGCTTCATTAATTTTGTGAATGATTCTTTTGTTTTCAATTTCATTAATGTCTGATTTAATTTTGGTTATTTATTTTCTTTTTCTGGGTTTGGGCTTATATTGTTCTTCTTTTTACAGTTCCATAAGATGGTTCACGAGTTTGTTGATGTGCTCTTTTTCTGTTTTTCCAATGTAGACATCTAATGCGATAAATTTCCCTCTGAAGACTGCTTTTGCTATATCCCACAGGTTTTGGTAACTTATGTCCTCATTGTTGTTAAAAACTCCATTTCTTCCAATTTCATCACCAAGGATGGGAACCTGTGAGGGATCAAGTGCCAAGGGCATTCTAAAGAACAGGGCATGTCAGGAGAGGGGCAGGAAAACATGTTGGAGTTATTAACCCCACTTTCCTGCTGCTCCAACTTCAAAGCAGGTGACTTCCCAGTTCATGGTCTCAGGTGTGGAATGTGACAGACAGGAAGGCAGGACCAGGTCTGGGACTCTAAAAGCCTAAGACCACTCCAGAACAGACAGCACTCCAGACATAGGCAGAGTATTTGCCATGTGGGGGATTGACAAGAGGAAGAAGGAATACAAGGACAGCACAGATGGTGGTTCCTGGGGAGGAGGGGCTCCCTGTGGATAATAAAGAGCCCTGAAAGCCCCCACAGAAGCCAGGCTGTGTGGTGTGTCCCAACAGGTGGATCTTGCCTTCTAGAGCAGTGATTTTCAACTGGTATGCCTTGTAAGTATCTTAGCTGTGCTGTGAAATTTTTTGAAGATCTTGGGAGGCTGAGGTGGGTGGATTGCCTGAGCTCACAGGTTTGAGACCAGCCTGAGCCACAGAGTGAGACCCAGTCTCTAAAAATAGCCAGGTGTTGCAGTGGGCGCCTGTAGTCCCAGCTACTTGGGAGGCTGAGGCAAGAGAATCACGTAAGCCCAGGAGTTTGAGGTTGCTGTGAGCTGTGACTCTATGGCACTCTACCAAGGGTGATAAAGTGAGACTCTGTCTCAAAAAAAAGAAAGAAAAATTTTGAAGATCGTTAATTAAATTATTTTTCAAAGATGTTCAAAGCGCCATAAGTATATTCATTTTTTTATTCTTTTTTGGGGGGTCAACATAATTTAAGTGTACCATGGAAATGTAACTATAGGTTCAAATGTACTATGAGATAAAAAAGATTGAAAAGCACTGTTCTAGAGGTTCTTACCCCAGTGAGACTCAGAACAGTGTGAGTTCCTGTAGCACAGCCACAGTAACAGCAATGAACTTTTCAGTCATACAAGGACTATGACTTTGACAGGGCATCTCCTGTCCAATGATGGGTCATGGGATGTGCCAGGTTTCACTGAGGGGTGGGGCAGCTGCACTGCCTCCTCTGGGGAGTGCTGGACACAGAGTTTAAAAGATACTGCCCACTTCTCCTTGGTTGGTCAATCAAACATTAATTTGAATTCTGCTGGAAAAGGCCTTTGGGGATGGGATTAAGGTTACTACTAATCAGCTGATGTTAACCTAGGGCGAGCAGCCCGGGGCATCCAGTGGGCCCCATGTAAAATGGGAGAGAAAGGCAGAAGAGCCTGCGAGATCCAAGTGTGAGAATGATTTGATGCTGCATGGATGATGTGCAAAGACTAAAGAAAGACCTCTAGGGAGCTAAGGTGACCCTGGCTAGCAGCCAGCGAGGAAACATGGACCTGGGTCCATCACCCACAAGAACTGAATTGGGCCAACAACCTGAACAAGCTTGGAAAAGGGTTTGCTGTTGTTGCTTTAAATTTTTGTAGAGATGGGGGCTTGCTATGTTGCCTAGGCTGGTCTTGAACTCCTGGTCTCAAGCTTTCTTCCAGCTTCAGCTTTCCAAAGCACTGGGATTATAGGTGTGATGTGCTGCACCCAGCTGGAAGAAGATTCTTTCCTCAAGTCTCTATATACAAGCCCAGCCAACACTTGATTGTAGCCTGGTGAGACCCATGCTGAACTTCTGGCCTACAGAAATATGAGATAAATTTGTGTTGTTTTAAGCCATTAACTCAGTGATAATTTGTTACAGCAATAATAGCAAACTATACAGGCTCTGCATGGTGCATCTGCAGTTGTGCAGGGCACAAAGCAAGTGACAATGTCATAGCTACTTGGGAGGTTGAGGCAACAGAATCACTTGAGCCCAAGAGTTTGAGGTTGCTGTGAGCTATGATATCATAGCACTCTACCAAGGGTGACTAAGTGAGACTCTATCTAAAAATAGATAAATAAATAAATAAATAAATACCGTATATACTTGAGTATAAGCTGAGTTTTTTTGGCACAAAATTTGTGCCGAAAAACCTGAACTCAGCACAAAATTTGTGCCAAAAGAAACTCGGCTTATACTCGAGTATATAGGGTAATCAACTTAAAATTTCCGATTGTTTTTGGTGGACCTTGTCTTTTTGACTCCTAGAGGTAAAATTGCTATAAATATATAAAATATATTTCTATAGGGGTGGTGCCTGTGGCTCAGTGAGTAGGGTGCTGGCCCCATATACCGGAGGTGTCGGGTTCAAACCTGGCCCCGGCCAAAAACTACCAAAAAAAAAAAAAAAAAAAAAAAAAAAAAAAAAAAATATATATATATATATATATATGCTTTTATTTCCACCTTAATCATTTTCTTAGAATCATTCTGGGGTGGAATTATCAGGTCAAAAGCTTGCAGACATTTTCATCTCTCTTTCCTGTGTGTTGCCACATTTCTGAAGGTGATGGATACAGGACCTGTGTCCGCAGCAACAAGAGTACACCCCTCCCAGTGCTTGATTTTCAAGTCTTGTCTTTATAGTTGTTGTTGCAAAGGTACAAAATAGCACCTCAGTCTCAGTACTGTCTCAATTTGTCTGTCTTTGATTGTTGGTGAGGTTGAGCATTGTTTCACATGGGAACTGGGAAAATTAAGTCTGGAGAAACATGTAGATGCCTATTAGATATAGAAAAGTGCCTAAAAGGACTTTCAAATGGATGCAAAAGCAAAACTATGGTGTGTTAGCAGTGGTTCCTAACCTGGGTTCCGAGGGTTGGGGTGGGTTGACTCCCTGAAATTATATGCAAAGTTTTTGTCCACACTCATCAGCAGGGAGAGGGTCCCTGGCTTTCATCACGATCTGAACCTAAAAAGGCCAAGTTAGGAATGGAAGATTTCACCCTGAGTAGGAGAAGGGTAACAGAGAAGATTCTGGAGAGAAACTTCCTTGGTTTGAGAACTCATGTTGCCAATTGCTGGCTCTGTGGTCTTGGTCAAAGTATTCACATCTCTGTGCTGTGGTTTCCTGCTTGCCAAGTGGGGGTGGTAACAGTAGCAGCAATGTCTCCATGAGCTTGTCATGGTGATTAAAGGAGTTGACACAGGCCAACCACTTTTAATAGTGCCTGGCACATAGCAAATGTTTAATAAATGATGTTCACTATTAAGAATTATTAATAATCCGAGCCCCCCCCCCCCCCCCCAGTGGGATAGCTACCTCATGCAGTAGAGTTCCCTGTCACTTGAGGTGTTCATGAAGTAGATGGCAACTGCCAGGAAGGCTCATAAGGAATCCCTGAGTTGGGAGGGAGGTTGAATTTTGCATCCCAAGTTTCTGCGAATTAAATTTTCCCTTTGGACAGGTGGCAAATGGTGAGACTAGCAGTCGTCAGTAAGCCAGCAGGCCTCCAGCAGGGGTGACAGCTGCTCCTGCTGAATGGAAATGTGCTTCTGAATAAGCAGGCTGTTTCAAGAGCGTGTTCCTGGCACGCTCTCCTGAGGGGGCAGAAAAACAGTTTGACAAAACCAAGTGGGGTTTCTTTACCACTGCGTGTGGAGAGAATAGGAGTGGGGATCATTCTTGGTGCCCATCAGGGTGACATAGCAGGGGCTGGGGTGGGGCTTCCGACAGCTTCCCTGATGAACAGATATTCGCTGAGCACTCAGCCAGGGCTATGGACTGGGTGTGATATGAATAGCGGGTGGGGTTAAAAATATGCATTAGACCAAGTACCAATATTCCCCTGTTGTTCTAGTTTTCATTGTTCTTACTGGACTTCTAGGCTATTCTTGGAGGGGCAGAAAAGCCCAGCTGAGTGGCTGAGGGATGTGGATGTCTTTGGGATAGCCGGTTCAGAGAAAAGTTGCAATTTCTACATGTGGGTCTGTTTGTGTACACACCTGTATGTATATGTACTTATGAGCACAGGGTATACATACCTTAATACTCTGATTTTGGATTAAGTAAAGTCTGGATCAAGTGAAATCTGAGTCCTGAGGGAGATTTACTTCTGATTGGCTTTCCTGAAGCAGACCCTGAGATCAGGATCTGAGGGAATCTTCTTTATTGGGGGTGGGGTGGGGAAGGAACCCCATTACTGCTGAGGGCAGCTGGAGCTTAATCCTGCTGGGTTCAGATGGAAAGCATTTTGCACCATGTAACCCCACAGGGCCAGTGCTGGGGTCCTCACCCACTCACTCCCTCATTCCCTGTGGGGGACTTTTCCTGGGGGCTCTTCCTTCCCCTGCCCCTCTAACATGCTGCATGGTCGGAGAAAGCCCAGCAACAAAGAATCGCAGGTGCTGGTGGTTTGACGTCAGTGAGTGTGAGGTGGTAAAAGAGCTGGGCAGGTCACTAGTAAGCACCATGGGGGTTAGAGGCTTGGGCTTGAACTCCAAAGGAAGATGAAGGTGTGAAGTCTGATGTGTGAGGGGAGGTGTGGAGGAGGAAAGCTGGGGCCTTTGGAGTCCTAGGGCATGCCTGCCTTCCACTGCCAGGTCTTTGCCTGTCAAGAGGCAAAGGAGACCCCTGCAGTGTCCGCACATACATTCTATCAGCACTTTGTCTTTGAGTCCCCTGGAGAAGGGCAAGCAATCTTCCAGAATTTTCCCCTGACCTGACCTAGCTAAGGTAGTTTGAACAGCAGGCAAAGGAGAACCTTTGTGGGGTGTTCCTGTACCCCAAACCTAACTAGCCACATGACCTTGAGAAATCACAGAGGTAACTGGGCCTCAGTTTCTCCAACTGTAAAATGAAGAGTTATATAGAAGAGTTTTGTTTTGTTTTTTTGAGACAGAGTCTCACTTTGTCACCCTTGGTAGAGTGCTGTGGCATCATAGCTTGCAGCAACCTCAAACTTTTGGGCTCAAGTGATTCTCTTGTCTTAGCCTCCCAAGTAGCTGGGACTACAGGCACCTGCCACAATACCCAGCTATTTTTAGAGACAAGGTTTTACTCTGACTTAGGCTGGTCTTGAACCTGTGAGCTCAGGCGATCTACCCACCTGGACCTCTCAGAGTGCTAGGATTGAAAAATGAAAAGTTTAGCTCTTCTGTGTCTGAGTACCAGGAGGAACGCTGCATTGCTGGGTAGGCTCAAGTCAGCTGCCGGAGGAGTCACGGGTGTTTCCAGATTCAAGGGAGGTGTGGACCTGGTGCCAGGGAGTGAAGGAAGGTCATCAGAGGTTGGATCCCTGGGTGCTTAAAGAATCCAAGGCAGTGACCCTACATTATCCATGTTCCTTTGCTTACTTTTGCCTCTGCCACCAGCAAGAACCATCATGCCCCGGGATCAGAAGAGAGCACAGTACACACCTGATCAGCATTCACACCCAGAGTGAGACCCAAGGCCTGGAGAGGGCACAGGTCTCCAAGGCTATGGAGGAAACCTTGCCCTCCTCCTCCCACCTGGCGATGTCAGGCAACCTGAATGTCAGGCAATGCCAAAATGCTGAGTGCTCCTGAGGGTCCTCAGAGTTTCTACTCCTCTTCAGGTGACATCACTGCCACCTCATCAAGTAAACCTGATGAAGGCACCAGGAGCAAGGAAGAGAAAAAGAGTCCGAACACCCCAGAAGCTACAGAATACCTCAAGACTGTGTACATAGATGCTCTAGACAGGAGAGTGGCTTTCTGGCGAATTTCCGGCTGAGAAGTATAGAGTGAAGGAGCTGGTAAGAAAGGCAGATATATGGAAGATTATCATCAAAGGTGATGAAGACCACTTCCGTGAGATCTTCCTGAGAGCCTCTGAGCACATGGAGATGATCTTTGGCCTTGACGTGAAGGAAGTGGAAGGAAGCACCCGCCACTGCCATGGCACCTGCATCAAGCTGGGTCTCACCTCTGATGGGATGATGCATCCTCCAATGGGCTTGCCCAAGACCGGCCTGCTGATCCTTCTCCTTGGTGAGATCTTCATGAATGACAACTGTGCCTCTGAAGAGGAAGTCTGGAAAGTGCTGAATAAAACAGATATATTCTGGGCAGATCACCTCATCTATGGGGATCCCAAGGAGTTCGTCACCAAACATTTGGTGATGGAAAAGTACCTGGAGTACCACCAGGTGGCCAACACTGATCCTGCGTGAAATGAATTCCTGTGGGACCCAAGAGCCCATGCTGAAGTCAGAAAGATGGAAATCCTAAAGTTTCTGGCCAAGGTTCATGGGGCTGAGCCACAGTCCTACCCATCTCAGTATGAGGGTGCTCTGCGAGAGGAAGAAGAGAGGGCTCAAGGTAGAACTTCAGTCGAGGCTGCCTCTACCTCCATGGCCAGTGGGAGTTCCAGTGCCGGGTGTGGCTGCCCCTCCCACACCTAGCGAAGTCAGGGACACCTTCTTCATGTATCTAAAGAGGTCAATTTAGTGTTCAAAAAATGTAGGTCCAGGGTAGAGCTGGGAGAAAACAGTATTTGTCATTTATAGGTTCCTATTTATATGTGTGAGATGACAATCTATTCCTATATTTTTGGATGAGTGTATTATACCAGTGTTACTTGTTTTCATGGATGTTTAATTATCTTCACTATCTTCCTGTTTCAAATAATATTGGCCGCACGTTGAGTGCTATCCTTGATGTTTAATAGTAAAACCATACATTTCCTTTTGTGATGTGGAGTAAGGTAACATGGCATTTCTATAGGCATTTCTCTGAAATATGGAGAATTCAACTTCAGTATAGTTGGTATCAATTGTGAGAACTAGCAAAATCATATTCAGTTGTTTCTTTTTATCATCTTTGTTTTTTTTTCTATAAAATTATAGAATATTTTCTTCAGTTTACTTAGCTCTTTCCAGAGTGTGTATGAAATAAATATTAATAAATTAGAAAAAAAAGAAGAAAAATGAGGAGTTTAAAAAGAAATGGTCCCTGATGGCCCTTCAGATCTAGAATCTGATTCCGAATGTATGACTTTATAAATACTTGCCCATCCTAAATCTCTTCTGGATTAAGGAGGGATTAAATTTACCTGGGGATGGACAGAAAACCCCCAAGTAAACATGAAATTTTACTTATTCTCTTTCATGTTCAAAAAGTACAGTGGAAGTAATTTTAAGGCCTATGTGTTACCCAATAGTTTAAGTTCTATCTTGTTCTCTGCGATGATATTTCTATTCCCAAGATTATCTCATCAACCCGATATTACACCAGCCACTACATCCATGGAGAAGGACTAAGAGGATGAATAAAAAATATAAACCATCTTTAGAAGAAGGTTCCCAGAAACGACCATGAACTTTTTGCTTATAAAGGCCATTGGTCAGAGCTTATTCAGATGACCACACCTAAGGAACAAGGAACAACAGGACCATGGGAAATGTAGTCTTATTCTGGTCATCTAAGTTCTTGCCAAAATTTGGGGCTCTATGACTATGAAAGACAGGTAGAGCAGATATTGGGGGTAACCATCCCACCTAATATTTCTCTGGTTTTCAGACTAACCAAATAAACCACTTAGACGCTATACCTCGAAAACAGGTGTCCACTCTCAGGAGCCTTCACTTCAAATTCTCCTCTGTAGGTGCTTTGTGGTTATTAGTTTCAACTTTTACTTTTGGGTCCCGTGTCCCATTATTTTTCTCATTAGCATGCCTGTGATGACACTTCATTAGTCTTTGTACTGTGCAAGTCTGAGGCCTCCCTTAGCTGCTGGGGAGAGTTGGCTGATATCTTAGCCAACACCAAGACCATTCCACTTTGATGGTTTGCTCGGAAAACTCACAGGACTCAGCAGATGGTTATGCTCATGGCCATGATTTATGACAGTGAAAGGATACAGAACAAAAGGGTAGCTCCCACTACTTCGGAGGCTAAAGCAAGGGGACCACTTGACCCCAGGAGTTTTACACTGTAGGGTGCTATAATTGTGCCTGTGAATAACCACTGCGCTTCTACAGAAATGCAGTGGCTATTGAGACCCTATCTCAAAAAAAAAAAAAATAATAATCAAGCCAGGTATGATGGCTCAGGAGTTTGAGACCAGCCTGAGCAAGAGTGAGACCTATCTCTACTAAAAACAGAAAAATCAGCCAGGTGTGGTGATGTACACCTGTAGTCCCAGATACTCTGGAAGCTGAGGCAGGATGATTGCTTGGGCCCAGGATGCAGTGGGATTGCAGTGAATTGTGATGAAGCCACAGCACTCCACTTGGGGTGACAAAGTGAGACTCTGGCCCCCTCCCCCAAAAAGTATGGGGCCAAGTTCAGAGAAAACAAGGGCAAGCTTCTCTTCTTAGACCTTTCCTGGTAGTCACATAAGATGTGCTAATTTTCCCAGCAATGAGTTGTGACAAGACACGTAAAATATTTGTCCACCAGGGATGCTCATGGAGATTCAGTAGCCAGGGTTTTTACTGGGGGGTGCTCCCATAGGCACCCCTCACTACCACATACCAAAATTCCAGTTTCCAGAAAGAAAGCAGATGTTCAGCATAAAGGACGTCATGGGTGAAGCATGATGAGCCACTCTTACTAGTTCTGGGAATGGTGGGAACTCTCTGGCAATCCAAGCTCTCAGACACCAGTGGAAGGCTAGCTTTGCAAGCAGGCCTTTGTGAGGACAGGCAGCCATGTCAGGCCTGCTTGGAATGTCTCTTCTCGGAATGTCTGAGGAACGTCTTCTGTAACTATAAAATTATTTTAGATTTTGGATGTGGAGCCATAGCCATGATACTGTGTTTAGAATCTCGCCTCAGCCGAGATTCCAAGGTAGGTGTTCTCCCCCTAAGCCCTCCGCCCCTGTCAGCTGACCGTCACTGTACCCGCCGTCCTCTCCGAGTGATGGTGACAATCCCTCCCTTCTTTCTCCCTGTCCACGGTGGTCAGGAGGGATTTCCCTCTATTACATGGTGGTGAGGGGGTCGAAGGGAACATAGGGACACTGTAGTTCCCTTTCAGTTTCCTAAAATCTGGGCTTCATAAATAACCCTTTTGTTCAACTTTCCTCAATTTCCCATTTCAAGTGTCTGTTTTTTATGGAGCTCTGGTGGTACAAGGACCTGCCGTCCACTAGCGGTGGGATTAGGAAGGTTGTCAGCCACAGGGGTCAGGTCTTACCCTTCCCCACGTTCTCTGCAGACCTCACAGCATGCCTGGACATCACGAGTGGAGGCTCTCACACTCAGTCAGCTAAAAGGGTCATGCGTGATCATAAGTGAATGAAAAGGGTTGACCAGGGACTGGGGTATGTGGAGGATGTAGGCCCTCTCCAAGTTCCTGTGCAGGAATGCCAGTAAGTGTGGCCAGAGCTTTTGATTATTTTAAGAGAAGTTAGAAATGCAGATTTTTGGTGCAGAATCTCTCAAATTTTAAATGTTTGCTTAAATTATCAAAACATTAACAAACCCAACAATAAACCACCATGCAGGCCAAAGAGTTTTTCTTTTTTTAAATGAAGATAGTATTTGTTTGTTTGGTTTGGTTTTGAGGCAGAGTCTCACTTAGCTGCCCTCAGTAGAGTTCTGTGGGGTCATATCTTACAGCAACTTTAAACTCTTGGGCTCAAGTGATTCTCTTGTCTCAGCTACCCAAGTAGCTGGGACTACAGGCACCTGTCACAACGCCTGGCTATTTTTAGAGATGGTGTTTCTTGCTCTTGCTCAGGCTTATCTCAAACTCCTGAGCTCAGGCAATTCACCCACCCCAGCCTCCCAGAGTGCTGGGATTACAGGTGTGAGCCCTGTGCCGGCCCCAGAGAGTTTTGGATCCAGTCAACTTGTTGGTCAAGCAGTACATCCTTGGCTAGGAAGCTGCCTGCCTTCTGCTCTCGGGAGCATCCTTCTTCCTGGTAGGGATGTTCAGGATGAGGTTCTCTTTGGACATAGCTAAAAACTCTCAGAATTAACACAATGACTGCCATGCTAGGAAAAAAAAGGTTTTTTCCCTTGGGTTCATGGTGTTTTATTAGGTCAAGCACATTAACTGCCATGTAAGCTGTATTTAACTCACCCTACTTTTGAGCCTGGGGCTTGTGAAGCATATATAACTCACATGTCTCTTGACCTACTAAAATAGCACGGCCCTAAGGAAAAATCATTTTTTTTTCCTACTGTAGCAGTCAAGGTGCAAGAGACATGTGAGTTATATTTGCTTCACGAGGCCCTGGACTCAAAACTACTATAAATTAAATACCACTCACATGGCAGTTAATGTGGTGAGTAGGGATGGTTTTTCCAACAGACAAATATTTTCAAACTAGAGCCAGATAGCAAGAGAATCTAGAGGTTGGCTTTGGGGTTCATCCAATTCTAAAATATGCCATACTTTGGCAATTGTGATCAATATTATAATGACGAAGACTTCATAGAGAGGCCTGGGCTAACACCACCTGGATTTGTGTATGTTTTTGTACCCTCATAGTATCTAACGTGTGGTACTTGCTCAATGAGTGTTTGAAGAATGAATGACAAATGGACGAGCAAATGGCTCTTTGCTTTGTCCTAGTAAACTAGGTGGAGCGACAATGGAGAAATCTTCTGTAGGTAATTCTGGAAAGAAAATGAGGCTTTAGTGTTTATTCAGTGCCTAATTTACAGTAATCCAAATTTAGGTGCTGGTTGCTTGTGTGGTGGCACTCGTTCTTTGTTGAGATGTTTTGGTAAATAAAAGAATTCTTAAGCAATGAACTCAGACCTCTTAGTATAGTGCTAGGAGCAAAGAAAATGTGGAACACATTGTCATTATTCTACTTTTTTTTTTTTTTTTTTTTTTGGACAGAGTCTCACTTTACTTTGTCACCCTCGGTAGAGTGCTTGGCATTACAGCTCACAGCAACCTCAAACTCTTGGGCTCAAGTGATCCTCTTGCTTCGGCCTCCCGAGTATCTGGGACTACAGGCGCCCGGCCACAGCAGGTGGCTGTTTTTAGAGATGGGGGTCTCTCATTTTCTCAGGCTGGTCTCAAACCTGTGAGTTCAGGCAATCCCCCCTGCCTCGGCTTCCCAGGGTGCTGGGATTTCAGGCGTGAGCCACCGCACCCAGCCTTCATTATTCTACTTTGAAAGAACTTTACCAAGTTATCTTTTCTCTGAAAAAAGGTGGCTTGTTTAGAATAGGGCTATTTTTAGAGAATTGCTGCCCCCTGCTGGCTACTTTGCAAAGAATTTGAGGCTTGTTGCCACTGAGCTCGACTTTCTTGACTTCTCCAATTACATGCTTTACTGAGGGGTGGTGGGTGGGGTAGTGAGATAAACATGGCACGGTCCCTACCCTCCAGGCACACAGGGGTCGAAGGGACTTCTGAGATGTTTGTTCTTAAACCTCGATTCTCAGAGTTCTAGTGGGTGGAATGGTTGTGAGGCTAACTGGGTAAAAATACATTAATGGTGCCTGTAATCCCAGGACTCTGGGAGGCGGAGGCTGGTGGATTGCCTGAGCTAACGTGTTCCAGACCAGCCTGAGCCAAAGCCAGACCCCGTCTCTAAAAATAGCCTGGAGTTGTGGCAGGCGACTGTAGTCCCAGCTACTGGGGAGATTGAGGCAAGAGAATTGCTTGAGTCTGGGAGTTTGAGGTTGCTGTGAGTTGTGACACCACAACACAAAGTGAGAATCTGTCCGTTCCCGCCCCCCAATACACTAATGAGAGACAATTTTTCATTAAACTTTCCCTCCATAAACTTTTCTTAGATATCAGATGTTTGCTTCTGTTTATTAGTGGATGTTAATGAGCAAATAACAAATGACTGTTTAGAAAAATACCCTAAATGCAACAACAAATGTTCCCACTTAGTTGGACATCTCTTCTTTTGGGGACACATATGCTTTCTTGGAATTTTTTGTTGTTTTGTTTATAAGGCCCAGGTAAGGCTTGAACCCTCTGCCCTTGGTATGCAGGGCCAGTGTGCTAAGCACTGACTTACAGCAGCCAGCTCAGGGACACATGTGCTTTCAACAGTAAAGTCCTATTGTGTTTTGTAGTGTATGAATTTAATATGACTTAGGAAGTTAAACTTAATGGCAAGGAGACCTGGGAGTCCTGTGTACTGGATCACAGCTCAGATAGTGAATTGAAACAAATCCTTTTACCAGGATACTCCCCACGGAAACTGTAGTTTCCCTGGGGTGCTCCTTTAGGGCAGGACAGGTCCTAGACTCAGCCACCCATCTGCCTGGAGCACTCAGCTCATGGGCTATTTGTGGAATGTCTAGAGTGAATATATGGCCCAGTCTAAAGACAGGCATCTTTTATTTTTAAGAGCAAATTGAAACAGTAGCAGCTGAATAATCTGGGTCCAATGTGTAGTGGCTCAAGAAACTGAATTTAGGATGAGTTAGAGCAGGGGTCCTCAAACTGTGGCCCGCGGGCCGTATCAGGCGATGTGATTGTATTTGTTCCCATTCTGTTTTTTTACTTCAAAATAAGATACGTGCAGTGTGCATAGGAATTTGTTCATAGTTTTTTTTTTTTTTTTTTAAACCATAGTCTGGACCTCCAGCGGTCTGAGGGACAGTGAACTGGCCCCCTGTTTAAAAAGTTTGCAGACCCCTGAGTTATGAGTCTAGTCTTGTTGGTATAAGTTGAGAGGTAAAACCAAGGTCATCTGTTTTATTTCTATTTTAGTTTTTCCTGTTTGTATCATTTAATCACCCATACTTCTCTTAGCCAGTGTTCTGCTGAAACAGTTTAACTGCTTATTAGTTTTGTTAGCCCTTTCTTGACTTTTGAGCTATTCTTTCCTTTTATAGAAGCAACACATGCAGAGCTTTATTTTTGGATGGTGTGTGCTTTGCAGGCTCTTCCTTTCTGCGTGTGGGCCTAGGCTGCCTGCTTTTGCCTTTGGTGATTGGGGACTGAATAGCCAATTTTGGGCCCTGCCATGTGGCTGAGGCCTAGTGCAACTTCCCGAGCCTGGCTAGAAGCAGATCCATCGAGCTACTTCCGCGTAGCAACGACTCAGCAAGGCCCGGCCTGAAACTGCCTCTACCTAGATACAGCCAATGTGGTACCATGCCACTGGCCCGACCCTGTCACTCACCTCTTCCCCCACCTTCTTTCCCTG
>CAUYPK010040111.1:0-17676 GCA_963574355.1 Loris lydekkerianus | reverse complement strand
TTCTCTCGCGTGCTGCCGATTTCTCTACCTTTGTCACCCTTTCTCTACCTTGCTCCCCCTTTCTCTACCTTACTCCCCTTTTCTCTACCTTCCTCCCCCTTTCTCTACCTTCCTCCCCCTTTCTCTCCCTTCCTCTCCCTTTCTCACCCTTCCTCCCCCTTTCTCTCCCTTCCTCCCCTTTCTCTCCCTTCCTCCCCCTTCTCACCCTTCCTCAGCTTTCTCACCCTTCCACCCCCTTTCTCTCCCTTTCTTGCCCTTCTTCCCCCTTTCTCTCCCTTCCTCCCTCTTTCTCTCTCTTCTTCCCCTTTCTCACCCTTCCTCCCCTTTCTCTACCTTTCTCCTCTTTCTTCCCTTTCTCCTCCCATCACCATCATCATCATCACCATCAGATATGAACAGGACTGCATTCAGAGCACTTTTTAGGGAGAGCTCGAAAACAAAACATCACATCCTGACCCTCAAGGAATTTGTACTATAAAAGATATTAAGGTATAACATGTACATAAACATTACAAACAATAAATGGAGCCATCGTGATAAACAAACATTTACAAAACAATATTACAACTCAAAAAACCACGATTAATCCCTCAGCATTCTTGAATTTTCCATTCTGACTCTCTGTCTCAAACAAAATTGCTTAGTTACTTTTTAATGTGTTAGAAGGAGAGGAAAAGGAGCATGGGGATGGAATCTGCATTTACTAAGCTCCTACTGTGTTCCAAAAATTATAATGGGTACTTTTACCCAGTCACTATTGCATCTAACACTCTCAGTAAGCCCACCAGAACCCAAAGACAGTAGGAGAGAAAAAGGAATCCTCAAATAGGGAGTTTGAGAAAAGTAGGGCTGAATAACACCAAATTAAGTTCCATAGAGAGTGAGAGCAGGTAGAGAAAAAGCGCCAAAGCTTTAGCAAAAGTCTTCTGATCTGGGAAACCACAAGTCAGTTGGCCACTCACTTTGACAGTTGACTACAAAAATTGCTGGCCTTTCCACATGTTTAAAATTCATGGAGAGGGTTTGAGTATGTGGTTTGGGAATTGTAAGTCTTATGACATAATTAAAACCTACTATTGTGGATGGTTGACAAAAAAAATTTTTAATGTTTTTTAAGTCCAATTATTCTATGAGTAGTTTCCAAAGCACTTCTTTTACTGTAAAAGGATGACTTTTTAAAACGTCAATGACCAATAATCTCTGAAGTATAATAAGCCACTTAGATGAATCTGTGGTTGGTAATATAGGGACTCCATTTGAGATCGTCAGAGACTTTCAAAGCGTGAGATTGATTTCACATGATCAAACCATATTCAATGGCCTATGGAAGATTTCCGTCTTTCAAACAGTGCTCAATCTTTTACTTGTCAAATTAATTCTAGTTGTACAATATTGTAAAATAAAAATAAATCCAATTCTTCACTACCACTGAAAATAAGTTTCCAGTGTATGGTTCCAAAAATTTGAATTTAAATGTTATTACTAGGGGAAAAATAAATTTCTAAACTAGAAAATCATTTGACTCTCTCTCCCTTAAGCCCTTTCTAGAACTGAAATGGAAGTCTGTCTCATTTTATTAAGTTACAATCCTTTTTTTGCCTGTGAATATTTGCATGAGGCTTTCTCCTAGTTCCCTGTAGAGTTTGAATTAAATGGCCATTGACTGTCTGGTGTTCCCATAAAGTCAGAGAATACCTACTATTAATAAGAAAATTTATTATTTATTCATAAGAAAACAATCAATGTTTATTAATTAATAGTAAGATAGATTGACATTATAAACTACATATGAAGTACCTAGAACAATGCCTTGATTATTAAATAATAACTATTGACAAGTTTTATTTTCTTTGAAAAATAAATCATGTTAGTAAAGGTACTTAGCTTTGTTGCATATGTACAATCACTAAGCTGAACTGCAAATTAATCTAATGTAGACTATTATAAAAAAAAAAAATCAATTTCCAGCAATACAGGATATGTGCAAAAGTATCTCAAAAGTTGAAAAAGGAAAAGGCCCCCAAGTTTTGGCAGAAAGGAGTTGACCATGTTCTTTGAGTTATTTACTAAAATTTTTCTCATCAAGTAACAATAAAAGAACACAAACAATTGGAAAGTTTTTCTTTCGGCATTCATTTTTAACAAGAAAGATTAGCTAATTCACCATTCAAAGACCATTTCTAAAGGAAAAAATAAATTACAACAAAAAAAGAGTAGAAATTATCTGCTCAAACATTGAAATTTCTATTTTAAATCAGTGGAAAATGATAATTAGCAAAAGAATTTAATTGCCCTACTTTCACTTGAGAATCAAGGAAAAGCATGCACACCCCAAAATGGGCGGTGAGGTGAACGGCGCGTCTTATGATCCCAGCTCATTCTCAGGGATACGTTCCATCCAATTCCTCTCCTTTTGAAGGTAGGCACATGAAAGATTTATCATTTCTCATGTCATTGAAATTTGAGCCCCCCAAATTAAGCAATTTAAACATGTGCCAAAATGTCTTTCTTTCTTTTGGAAATAAATCTGGTTAAACACAGCAGTTGAGACTCCAACATGGCAACATCTCTTGATACAAGTACACATCATTTAAAAGCCATCACTTTTGGGAGGCCGAGGCAGGTGGACACCTGCGCTTACAGGTTTGAGACCAGGCTGAGCCAGAGTGATGCCTCGTCTCTAAAAATAGCTGGGCATTGTAGTGGGCACCTGTAGTCCCAGCTTCTCCGGAGGCTGAGGCAAGAGAATCACTGGAGCCCAAGAGTTTGAGGTTGCTGTGAGCTGTGATGCCACAGAACTCTATTGATGGCAACAAAGTGAAATTCTGTCTCAAAAAATAAATAAAAATAAACAAACAAACAAATAAATAAATAAAAGCCATCACTCATCCTTCCATTTTCCTCTCACCTCAGATTTGCCCATGTCGTAACTTAATGCACCAGGGAACTCTGTAAACAGAATCCAGGGGAGGACTTGCTTTCCCCTTTAACCAAAGATAAATTTCCCACTCACCAGTGGAGAAAAAAACAAATCAGTCATCTTTTGTTTTTCTGTCCTTTTATTTTCATAGAACAAAGAAGTAAGTTACTTTTAAGTTAAGGATATCTGAGACAATGGTCCAGCTTGAAACGAAAGCACATGGAAAATCATGAATTATTTTTATAATATCAGCTAATCCACAGCTGTGCCACCTGTTAGCATGGATGCTATCCAAATGCATTTTTGAAAGAAAGCCAGGCAGTCTGCCTTCAGCGCAAAAAAGGAAACTGTCAAACATTTTGAGTGGTGGGGAGGGGTATAGGAGTGGAAGAAAATGGAGGTCATAACTGACAAGCTAGACATTATGTCCTGTATCCTATGAATCCCTCGTGAGCCATTGTCTTCTAACGAATTAAAGAATAAATTAATTTCTAAAAATTGTGTCTTAGATATCATCATTCCAAAACATTGTCAATATCATAGTTGACCACATGATACTTCTCATTTAGTTTCCTTAAATATTTAAGTTTTAATTGAAGGAGTTAATGAAGTAACTATATCAAACACATTCATCTAAAAATGTTAAGACACTCATTTTAACGAATGATACAGTGAAAAAATCTGCTCTTGTCCTTTATCTAAACAAGAGGTCAGAAATATGTAATTGAGCATTTTGATCTCTGAGATAAACAGTAGCATACACATAAAAAATACAATTAGCAACTGGTCCAATGAAAAGAAAAAGTGACAAAATTTTAAAATGTTGTATCTAAATCACAGCAGCCATAATAAACAAAGCAGTGTAGAAGTTCTGAGAACATCTGTTAAAACCAATTTTCCCCATGGCCAAGGGGTAAAAGTCATGTCTTAGGCTTAGGAGGACATTCCAGGTAAAAGCAGAGCAGGAAAATGAGGACAGATTTTTTCCTGTACACTTTATAAAATCTGAATTTCTATGTTTCTTCTAGCGTTGTCATCCAAATGCTGAAATGGTGTCAGCTGAAGAGATGATTTGTTACCATGTGTGCTGAGATGAAATTTGTCTGCTAGACTGGTGGTCCCCAACCTTCCTGGCACCAGGGATGGTTTCATGGAAGCCAAATTCTCCACGGACCAGGGCCAGCGGGTGGGGCAGCAACTTAGATCCCCCAAATGCTGCAGTTTATAGTAGGGTTCTCACTCCTGTGAGAATCTAAGACCACCCTCGATCTGACAGGAGGCAGAGCTCAGGCAGTGACAAAAGCATCAGGGAGTGTCTGTAGATACAAATGAAGCTTCACTGCCTCTGCCCAGGCTCACCTGCTGGGTGGCCAGCGCAGACTGTGCACCAGGGACTGTGGCACCAGGTGACAAAGCCCTGTCCCTTTTCACTAGTCTGCAACTAGCACTATCTAAGAAGCCAGAGGGGTTAACTAATTCATAAATGATGGCTTAAAAGTTTTTGATAGTTTCCTATCTACTGGCTTACAGATGTCAATGACATAGTATTGAAGATTCTAACTCTATCAATAAGCAGACATTTTGGTTTATTCTGGCATTTTAGTATTTTTGTAATGGTTCTCAAAATATTATACTATCACCACTTACTAGAAGACAGAGGTTTTAGGATGGACGTATTCTTCAAATTGTAAAAATAAAATATGAGGCTGCATATAGGAACAGTGACCCATGCCTGCAATCCCAGCACTCGCAGAGGCCACGAGGAAGAAGAACTGGAGGCCAGGGATTCCAGGAGACCAGCTGGGGAAACACAGTGAGACTCCGTCTCTATTTAAAAAAGTAAAAACATTAGCTGGGCCTGACAGTGCCTGTCTGTAGTCCCAGCTACTTGAGGGGCTCAAGGAGGAGGATCACTGGAGTCCAGGAGTTCAGGGTTGCAGTGAGCCATGATTAGGCCACTGTACTCTAGCCTGGGCAAGATAGTGAGACTCAGTCTCTGAAAACATTAAAAAAAAAAAAAAAAAAGATTAGTTAGGGGAAAAATTCAGAAGCTTCAAGGATATACTAAAGAGTGGTGTCAAGTTTGCATTAAAGAATGCATTAAATCTACAAATCTACATTTGGGTCAGGGGCCACTCACCAGGTTGAACTTAAGGTAAATTTCTTAACAGTAAGCCTTTTATATAAGACTTCCAAAAGGATCTCTGGATGTGTGTTTTATTTAGAGGTCTGTTGATTACTAAGAATAGAGATGCACTCAGATTAGCTGGGAGAGGGGGCAGTATAGTCATTATAAAATTACATGAAGGCTCAGTGAAACCTTCAGAGCATACCAAGAGTCATCGTTTGCCAATTCTCAAGAGAGGAACTAAGTTAATCAAAGCAGTGCATCTTTTTGGAGTCAGTTTAGGACTTACAAGTCATGAATTGCTGGTACATATAAAAACTGGTTACTCTGGGCCAGGTGCAGTGGTTCACGCTTATAATCCCAGCACTCTGGGAGGCCCAAGTGGGTGGATCCGTTGAACTCAGAAGTTCAAGACCAGCCTGAGCAAGAGCAAGACCCTATTTCTGGTAAAAATAGAAAAATGATCCAGGCATGGTTGATGGGTGCCTGTAGTCCCAGCTGAGGCTGAGGCAGGAGGATCACTTGAGCCCAGGAGTTTGAGGTTGCTGTGAGCTAAGATGACGCCATGGCAACAGAGTGAGACTCTGTATCAAAAAATAAGGACGGAGGGAGGGAGAGAGGAAGGAAGAAGGAAGGAAGGAAGGAAGGAAGATTACCCTTGAAAAAGTTGGTCACATCTTGCCAAAAAGGCCAGAGCCGGTACTAAAGGAAACAGGTGTAAGTTACAGACCATGGTTGACTGATGCCATGGAGGCAGAGTCCCTTACAACATGTGTGGCTGGCAAGCAGGTAAGGACAGAGGGCACAGAGGAGGGTGTGGTTAAAATTTAAGATGCTATTTAGCCATAAAAAAGAGATGGAGACTTCTCCATCTTTTATATTAACCTGAATAGACTTGCAGAGCACTCTCTTTAGTGAAGTAACACAGGAATGGAAAGCAAGGATCCACTGTACTCAACACTGATAGGAAGCATGCAATATGTGTAATAAGAACTAATACACACGAGTGGGGGTGGAGGGCCCACCTAATGGGCACAACGTAAGGGTACACAGCACACCTCCTGGGTGAGGGGCACAACTCCAACAGGGCCCTGACCTGACAAATGCAAACATTGTAACTTAATCATCCGTACCCTCACATTAATCTGAAAACAAAGAAAAACAGAACTAAAAACCAACTTCAGCTCCTGGGCTCCTTCTGAGTGTACTACAACTCACTACCATGTGATTTTGGTCTAGTTAGCTAACTTTTTGGAGTTTTAGTCTTCTTAGCATTAGTGCAGGCACCACTTAAAGCTGTCATGAAGAGTCAATGAGTGAATTGAGGTGAAATCCTGAAGGGGTGTCTGGCCCTGAAACAGCCAGGCAGTCAGGGCTGGCCGACATTACCTAACCCCCTAAAGCCAGAGCAGCACCCTTTTCATTTATTATGGAGGCATCTCTTCCTGAGGAATGATGTCTGTTTAAAGAAGGGGTTAGGTTGCAAAGTCATCTCTCAAAGCAAAAATAATCTTAGTCAAAAAAAATTTTTTTCTGAAACGACGTTCTTAAAAAAAAAAAAAAGTTCAGGTTAATTCTAGGGTACAAAGAATTAGGTTACAATGTTTGCAGTTGTTAGGTAAAGTACCTGTTGTAATTGCATCCCCCACCAAGAATTGCGCTGTGCACCCTCACATTGTGCCCATTAGGTGGGAGCTTGCCCTTCTCCAGCCCCTTCCCTCTCTCCCTCCCGCCTCCGTCCATCTTGAACTGAACTGAATTTCTCTTGTGTGGGGGTGTATCAGATCAGTGTTGAGCACATTGGATACTTGCTTTTCCATTCTTGTGATACTCTACTAAGAAGAATGCGTTGAAAGGACTTTCACCTGTCCTATAAATACCACACACAGTCTATGCTTTTGGGCATAGACTCCTTTCTAGTAGCATGTGGGTATAACTACTTGATAAAGTACATAATTCTGAGCTTGCATGTCAGCTATAACTGAACAGTATTTTTAATTATGGGATAGACATTAACACTGAGAAAGAAAACACAAAACAGCTTTACACACTGTCCTTCCATTTAGATATTCCTCTTAAATTTCATTAATGTATTTTGTTTCTGTTTTTATGTTATTTAAAAATATTCATTAAGGAAGTGTGAGGTTTTTTTTTTTATATATGGATATCTTGCATAACACTTAACCATGTGGCTTTGGCCTATCCATCCCCAGAACAGTGTCCATTGCTCCCAATAGGTAAGTTTTTATTGCACACCCACCTCCCTCCCCCTTGATTTCTGTTTTTTTTTTTCTTGTCTTTTGCATCACTTTGTGCCTGTGTGTACCCACTTATTAGCAAGAACAGATGGTGCTTGGTTTCCCATTCCTGGAATATTTAATTAAGGGTAATGGTCTCCAGTTCCCACCACATTGCTGCAAATGACATTATTTTGTTCCTCTTTATGGCTGAGCAGTACTCCATGGTGTATGTGTGCATGGTATATTATATATACATATAGATATATATGTTACATATACACGCTATATAAATATAAATGTATGTTTATACTACATATACATATATAGCACATGTGCATAGATCATATAGTATATATACATCATATGTGTATATATGTCACTTTTTTTACCCACTCATGAATTGAAGAGTGCTTGGGCTGATTGAGTATTCCTACTGTTTTCAATTAGGGATATGCTGATATGATACATATGTGAGTGGTGTTGAACTAAGGATGAACAATAACCATTAAACAGTGACCACATGGTGTCTGGAATAATAAAACCAAGCCCTCTTCACATTGAGTCTGACTTCCTTCTTCTGCATCACAGGGACCCCCTCCTTGGGGCTCTCGTGGAGACGGTGCACCGAGCTTTGGTGCTGGAGAGCAAGCAGTGGCTGACTCTGGGTTGGCTTGTTGAGAGCACAGACACATGTTAACTGCCCGTTTACAGTACTAGGGAGACCTGGTGATTAACACTGGGGTTGGTACCTTTGCTGCTGATCAAACATGTCCAGTATGTTACATGTAATTTGAGGCCAATGATCATGTTCAGAAATTAAAACCATGCAGGGTTTTGGCAGTTTGGAGCAGTTCAGCCAATGTATGAAGCTGGGTCTTTCTGTTGATTGCTATTTTCTTTTTATCTCTCTGCAGCTTGTCTCTCCCCTACCTATTGATCAGGCTTCCTCTGTGAGCCCCTCCTAATTCAGTAACACTTTCATTAAGGTTATCTACAAAGTGACTGTCACCTACTTGTCTGGTAAAACCACTGAGCAGTTTTCTAATTCAGTAATGACGAGAAACCCTTAAATCACGTTCATCTCTTCATACAGCATTTATCAAAGTGTTTCCAACACACTTGCACATCCACAAGTCATAAAGACACATCTTTTCAATCTTCGTAGGTAACTGTTCACACACTTGGCCCACCCCTCCACAGGAAGGTGCTCACAATTCACGTTGCCATGATTTGGTAACTACGTGTCTCAGTTTTTGAGGATAGTGACACCAGGTTTATAATGGCTGTGCCTAAAAGCCAATATTTTCCTTCATATTTTTTCCTTCATATTTTTTTTTCATCGCTAGAACATCATTGTTTTGGCTTGGACACTAGATAACATAATTGTCTTTCATTTAGAGCACAAGTTTTACAAAAAATATATATCTATTTCTCAAAGAACTAGACACCCCCCCCCCAGCATGATTAGACACTCATCTTTGGGGAGGGTGGCAGAAATGGATGGAGCCACAGATGAATGGCCTCATTTCAGGTTCACATCAGAGCAGGGCTTATTGCAAATGGCTGGTGATGTCATCCATTCTACTGAACTATCCTTTCTCCCCAGCTGAAGGCACAGAGTTAAGTTGGGGGAAAGGTCAGGACTGTATTCAGTTGCATTTTACTGCTTAAGTAAGATCTTGCTATGAAGAAAAATATATTCTTTATGGAAAAGTCTTTAACATAGAGTATATATATTTTCTCAAAAATGTTTAATGAAAACAATGGCTTCCATTTTAAATTCTGGTAGAATTTGGAAGATGATATGGGTAAAGACTGACAGGAGTTTTCAGCCCTTCTGATTTATAACAGAAGAGAATAATTCTAAATTGTAAGAATGGATGTAAAAGCATCTTTCCAATGAAGAGAACTTTGTGATGTTTAAGTTACTATTTAAGAAAATCCTATGTAGTTTAAGAAAAACAGGATAACAACAATGCAAAGGGCAACCTTCCTTTAAAGTAGATAGATCATTTAATCTGTCCACCTAAAGTCTTGAGAAATGGTTTTATCTGCTTAGCAAATAGCTCCTGCAAATTAGATCTCATCAAATTATTTCACACTGTTACCTTCCCCCCACACCCCCAGCACACAGATACATTTACATTCAAATGTAATTTTCTAATAATAAAGTAACAGCAATTACTTTGTTACACTATATCATAAGAACAGTTTAGAGTTAGAAAATCAAGAATGGAAAGAAATATTTTCCTCAGTTAAGGAAAAAAAGCAAAACCATGTTTTACATATATAGCTCTATATACATGTAGACAGACTACTATACATTTTTTCTCATTTATAATTGCTTTCCCCCACTGTTCCTGATTTTTCTATGTACATCAGAATGATGAAAAGCCACCATGACAGTCTGTTCTCCCACACTCGGTGCTACTGCTGCCCCCACCCCCCTAAGAGAAAGATTTCGCTGATACCTGGGGGGGGGGGGGGGGCGGGATCACAACAGATTACATCATTTTTCTTGGTTCCTGCATCTACGTGGAACAGGCCCTCTCAGAAACATTCTACCTGTTACCACAATCCACTATTTAACTCAAGATTTTACACAGGGTAATAAACATCATTTCTCTATTTATAATGATCATTTTATCTTTCTTTAGACAAATTGGCCAAGAAGCATTATCATTATATACAGTAACAAAGACATTAAAATAAGAGATTTTACTTCTGAAGTAGAATAGTCCATTGAGATACCTCATAAAGACAGAAATCACCAAGGGAATTTTCTATTTAAGATCATTGGTAAACAATGATCTTAAATAGCAAACTGAAGTTATTGGTGCATACAGTAAGAGTCACAGAGTTTTTTTAATGTAAAAAAAAGAGATCATATGCTATCTATGTAGATTATTGTGTTTCTGTTACACAGTATTACTAACAAGAGCGCTAATGACTAAATCTGTAGGTCAGCCCATCTATTACTTTTATTGACTTATATAAAACCTTTATGCATCAATAATTTCTGATTTTAAATACAAATGTAAGTGCATGCATGTGTGCATGTGTGTGCATGTGTGTGTGCGTGTGTGTGTGTGTGTATAAACACCACATATATCCCAAGGTGTCTGCATGTGCGTTAAGGGACTTAGTGTAGCAGAAGGGCTAAAAGAAAATGACAAACTATACCATGTTTTCAAAATATTTTACCATATAAAATATAGTTAATTTTAAATAATGCATCTGTATACATTCAAAATTGACTTTGGTAGATGTTTTTCGATGCTACTTGGAATATTACCTTTTTGTAGCACCACCTGTATTACTATTAGAACCCAAAGAAAACAAGAGCATTTTCTCTGACATTACATAAGCCTGAGAGAGGAAGATGCTGCCTGTTCTGGGGTGGAAGGCAGCTCCTTCAGAATCCCCCACTCGGCATGTAAAAAATTTCTAAAGGCGTTTGAATCACTTGAAATTGCCAATATTTGACTATTTTTAACCTACACACAAAAAGGCCATTTCCTTTTAACTCATACAGGCACGTATACCTAGACAAGCTTAAAAAAATGCATCGGAAAATTTCCTTAACATTTATTACTCGGAAGTCAATTGCAATCAACGATACAGAAAGGAAAACCCTAATGTCACTCCACAGACTGGAAAATTCATGAACTGTTGCTCCATCTATTTAAACCTGAAGTGCATTCATGTAAAGAAAAAACAGAGCTTTCGAAAACATGCACCAATCAAAATATAATAACTGGTCTTGGTCTTTGTTCTATCAGAAGTCCATGCCAAGGCATCAATAATGGTTACATCATCCAATTTTTAGCTACCAATAGCTCCAAATATTGTGTTTGTGGCTCACCCCAGGAATCCCTTGACCCAGCTCGACAAGCGTGAAATCATGAAATAAACAAAGGTTAACAAAGACTGGTCTAAGAAATAGTTCCCAACGATACCCGCAAAGGTCTTCTCACTAATACCCAACTCTGCATTTGGGTACGTGCATCTGAAAGATTGCAAATAATGACAACATTCTCACCAGATATTACGGCAAGTGGGGAACAGACTAAAGGAAAAGGGAAAAGATATGCCTTCTAGGAGAGAAACATTCATTAGCCTTACTGGCAGGTGTCTAAAGCAAACAAGGAAACTGCAAAATAATTACCTACTTACAAATAAACCCTTTTTAGCACAGTACCTTTTTGTGTCTGCCCCTCTTCCATATTCTCTTCCATGGCTACCTTCCTTCAGCAGAATCTGGTACACGGAATTAATCAAAAGCTCAATTAGATGTTGGAAAACCTGGTGGGGTTTTCCCCCCTCCCCGGGAAGCTCCAAACGGCAGGGGCTTGGGCAAGTCCTCAGAGTCTAGCTCAGGCTCCCTCGCTGCTCTTGTTTGCTTGGAGACAGGCTGTCAAGTGTAATTTCATTCAAATTGCTCTTCCGTGAAGATTATCAATTTTTCTTCTCAAAGCTGCCCATTGTGTGCCACGGTAAGCAGGTACGCAAACAAATAGCCTGCGAATTTTGGGGGGAAATTTGGTCTGAATCCCAGGAGCAGAGAGACGTTCTCTGATTCACAAGTCTTGCTTTTGCATTTAAAACGGGGTGGGGGAAAATTTGAGGTTTGTGTTGAAATCTGCACTTTAAATTGGAAGCAGGCTGAGCTGTGAACAGATGGAGGGGTGTCCTCCTAGCATGAGGCAGACCACCAACCCATAATTCCCCCCTTTGCTTCCAGAGTGGGAAAGCCCAAGTTACCGTCAGCTCCTTCTGTGGCTGCAGGGGCTCCTCACCCAGGCAGATACGTTGCAAATAAACGCGTTTGCTTTTTTCCCTCTCCTCACTAAGTATTTAGTTAATTTGATTTAAAGTTGCCAAGGAAGGGTGCAATTATACCTTCTCAGGGTTTGTCTGTAAATGGTTATTGTGAAGAGAGGACTTCAAGCTCAACATCTTTGAGATTTAAAAAGAAATAGAGGCATCGTTTTCAAAGGAATGAATCTATACACGTTTAAGCCTGAGAGATTCATGTTTTAAGTAAAGTATTTTACTTCAGTGCCCTACAACTCTTAGATAAAAGGCAGAAAACCCACTGGACAAAAACACCTATTGACGTTTTGATGTCTTTGTTATTTATTGTTATGATTTGCGCCCACTAAAAGCGGCTGATTTCAAATGAGAATTTCTTAAAAGAGAATTTTTTTTAAAAAGCCATTATGGGGGGAATGTGTATAGGGCTGAAAGGAAGGAACAAATAAATTCTAGATAAGGAACAGCAGGATAGCGAAGGGTAACTTGGATCTGCAGTCTGATTTGGAATGCAAATGACGCTGCTGCAGTCTGGCAATCAATTAGCATTTGGACCTCACCCCTCCCAGGGACAGGGCACAGCCCAAGGCTCTCAGTGCTTCACAAAAGGTATGGCATAAAAAATAGATAAGTAAATAGTATCCCTTTGGAGGAGCATAAACCTTTACTAGAATAGAAAGGAAGGAAGAATCCCAGCCTCTGCCTCCATCTCCAAATAAGCAAGCACAAAGAAACACACACACACACACACACACACACACACATATGCACACACACACACACACACACACACACTATTAACTCCTTCCCTTTGATGAAAAACAATCCACGTGCTTGTCATCCACAGCATAAGTTCCTTGCACTATATATAGCATGTATTTCACAGGCGTTCTTTAAAGCAGGACAGTACCATGCTGCCTGCCACCTCCTAATCTAAACAGTTAGAAAGGCACCTGCTTAGCAGAAAGACAATTGTACCACCTTCCACGTTCCTGCTCTTAAATGAACGCGGACCCCTCTAGTTCCTGCAGTCATTTGTTATTGATTTTCTCTTTTCACGTGAATTTATGCTGAAGGTAACTATAATGCAAATAACTCAAAACTATTTCTCCTGTCAATCTGTTATTCAAAGGCTTATTTATTTATTTATTTTTAAGCGAGAGAGCTGCCTTGCCCAAGGCACAGATTGAGGGAGAGAAACCATAAGGGTAATTAAAAAGCCAAATTATACCAGCCTCTCTGCTCAACACATCCCCAGCCTGACGCGGTGTGTCACACAGTCAAGAAAGGACGGAGGACCACTCCTCATTCTCTCTGCACTCACGTTAGACATCAGGACGGTAGACACCAGAAGGCCACGGCAGATTTTTAGAGCACTTTACAATCTATAAAACACATTCATATGCATTGACCCATATGTAAGACAAACATGGAAAGCATTATTTCCTCCATTTTATGTTAGGAAAAATCGACATTTGGAGGCTAGCATGGTAGATGGCCACGTTAAGTCTTAGACACAGTATCACATCAGCTGAGTCCTTGCCTACTAGTCTGATGTTGGACCTATTTTTCTTTACTGTCCTCTTCTACCATGAGTATCTTTAACACCTACAACAGTCAGCTTCAGTTCCTAGATTGCTTTTTCACCATACGTAAAAAGAAAGAAAAAATGAAAGAGAAAGGAAATTAAAAAAAAATTCATTGGGCAAGATGAACGGAAAAGTAGCCATGATTTTTCTAGCCATGATCTCCGTTCCCTTTGAAAGCTTTGCAGCAGAGCAACACACTCCTAGAATCATCACCTTTGCGTCAGAAACAGACTTTTTCACGCCAACAATTGACAACAGAACAAGACACTGGCAACTTACTCAATATTTTTTAAATATATGAAAAATCATGTCAAATCCAGTCTAAATGAACTCTTGCCAAATAGATGTGGAGAGACATGGGTGCACATGTGGCCTCACCTGTCAGCCAAGATTCATATTTTCTTATTGTGGTAATATACACATAATAAAAAAAAAAAAAAAAAACTTACCATTTTGATCATTTGTAAGTCTACAGTTCAGTGGCATTAAGCACATTCACATTATGCCGGGACCACTGCCATCGCCCAACCTTGGAATATTTTCATCTTTCCAAACAGAAACTTTATACCCACTAAACACAAAGTGTCTATCCCCCCCTCCTTTTTTGTAAAAGTTTATTCTTAAATGTACAATAGGCTCTAAGACAACACTTCATTTTAGCTATAGGGTGGCAAAAGATGTTATGACAGGGAATACAAATGTTTAAATAGGAATCAAGTGTCCTCATCGTCTCAGGCGCAAGGAACAGCTTACTTTTTGCCAGATTTCTTCATTCCACCCGTGGCGAGGGGCCCCTCCCGCGGCCTCCGCTCTCAGTACCTCCAGTTTCTTCTGCTCCTCCTTCGTTCCGGTTTGAACGCTGTGTCTTCCTCGTCCATCTGCTTGGCCTGCTTCTTAGGCTGTTTCAGGGGCTCTCCTTGCCACCCCTGCCCTGAACCCTGCCACCAGAAACCATTCTCCTTCTTTTTTAAGAAGCAGGATAGAGTTTATTGACAGGGAAAGATTCATAGAAATATTGATAAGAAGCAAAAGTGGGAAAACAGAGCCTCCAGCAGTGGAAGGGAACCCCTTCTATCTTCCCTTTCCCCTACTTGAAAGCAATACTGTTGTTTATTTTCTAAATTTCAAAACATGAGGAGGGTATAAATCCAAGTCAATGGAAAAGACTCATTCCTTTTTATGATTGGGTAACACTCCATGGTGGACATTTAGGTTGATTCCACATCTTTGCAATTGTGAATTGTGCTGCAGTAAACATTTGAGTGCAGGTGTCCTTTTTATAAAATGACTTCTTCTCCTTTGGGAAGATAACCAGTAGTAGGGTTGCTGGGACACGTGATAAGTCTGCATTGATTTCTTTGAACAATCTCCAGACTGTTTTCCACAGAAGAAACATTACTCACTCAAACAAAAACCATTATAAGCCCCTCTTATTTTTCCTAATTCATCTCAATTTAGAGCTGGCTCTTTTCTCAACACTATTTTTTGTGGATAAACAGATCTTTATACTACATTTGATAAAATATCTACATTTTTTGTTTATGTAATACAGTTATCTTTGTGATACAATGTTCAAGATACAACCAAGTAAACAGAATTATAGATTAAACAAGTTGGTGGTTCAGAATACAGCTTTAAGTATAAAAATTGGGGTGAACACATGTTCATACTCCCTGAGTCAGAAAACAAAGGGGACATATGAAAAAACACGATTATAGAAACCAAATGCACAGCACACAGGACTAACAGACACCAACCCTGTGTAGAAACTGCTTTTTCCCCTAGCATATTTCAAATCCAGATCCGAAACTATCTCAATAATGAAATGTCATGGGTTATTTCTTCCTCTATTTTGACCAGGAAAAAGAACCCCTCTGATTGGTGCTTTAAGATTGAGGTCAGAAATTGACTTCCATAAAATTTTACTAGAAAAAGTTAAAACCATTTTATCCACTTGAGTGTTTTAAAATACAGTTGAATCTCTTCAAGGTGACCATCCAAGGGATGTAACACACTGGTCAACACATGGAAGTGGTCACCGTAAGGAACTTGGTCTACTGGACTGATACGTGCATAAGGTTCATGTCTGGTTTATGAAAATTAGGTCAGCTTCAGGAGGTCAGCTATGCAGGTTCCACTGTACAGTATAAATTACCGTAACATTCTCAGAGCTACACAACCACATAATGCAGTCAATACATAGAATAATGGTCTTCACAGGAGTAGCATCACCCCTACTTACTTTCATTCTTTTTTTTTTTTTTTTTTTTTTTTTTACTGTTTATATATTGGTTTCGTATTAGTATTGAGTACAGTGGATATTTTTTTCTATTCTTGAGATACTTTGCTAAGAAGACTGTGTTTTGATTTCATCCAAGTTAATAAAAAAGATGTAACGTTTCCATCATTTCTTAATGAATTGCAGTCCTCCACAGTGTACATATACCACAGTTTGTTGATCCATTCATGAGTTGATGGACACTTGGGTTACTTCCACCTTTTGGCAATTATAAATTGAGCTACAGTAAACATTCTGCTGCAAATGTCTTTGTGGTAAAATGATTTTTGTTCTTCTGGGTAGATACCCAGTAATAGAGTTATGGGATCAAATGGAAGCTCTTAGCTCTTTGAGGATTCTCCATACTTCTTTCCATAGAGGCTGTATTAGTTTGCAGTCCCACCAGCAGTGTGAAAGTGTTCCCTCCTATCCACATCCACACCAGCATCTGTAGCTTTGAGACTTGGTGATGTGGGCTAATCTTACTGGAGTGAGGTGATATCTTAAAGTGGTTTTGATTTGCATTCTCTGATAATTAAAGACACTTACTTTCATTCTTAATTGTACAAGTGTTTATTAATCGTTCTTATGTACATAGAAATTTGATGTAGGTAGAAGGGATAAGAGAAGACAAATCCCTGCTTTATGCTTATAGCCTAGCAACACAAACAGACCCCAAATCACAATACTCTATGACAACCATTACCGAATGAGGATAAAAAGCAGAGGACGCTGCGTCAGCCTGCAGAAGGCTCTGCATGCAGAACTATCTGACCTACGTGCAGTCTGGATAGTGGGAAAGTTTTCCTGCTCTCCTGGAAGGTATAGTTGGACTTGACCTGATCAAACCAGGAGAACATTCACCCCAAGGAGGTGAAATTAACCAGGTAAAAGGGGAAGTGTAGGAAAGAAAGAAAAATTTTCTAGATAGTTGAAACTGAATATACAAAAGCCCATGGGGGGAGACAGTCTTCAGATTACACATAAAACACTAACATCTTGGCACACGGGTCCAGACGCTGTGTACTAGGCATCATATCCACTGTGCTGGAATATCCAGTTCTAGGTCCTGGTTCTCAGTATTCCTAGAGTTACTGAAGAAGATGAGAGTCACTTCTGCAATCTCACCTGAATGCTACAAGATTGGAGTCAAAAAGGGAGACACAAATTGTGGTATATGTACACCACAGAATATTATGCAGCCTTAAAGAAAGATGGAGACTTCACCTCTTTCATGTTTACATGGATGGAGCTGGAACATATTCTTCCTATTAAAGTATCTCAAGAATGGAGGAAAAAGTATCCAATGTACTCAGCCCTACTATGAAACTAATTTATGGCTTTCATATGAAAGCTATAACCCAGTTATAACCTAAGAATAGGGGGAAAGGGGAGAGGGAGGGGAGGGAGGGGGGAGGATGGGTAGAGGTAGGGTGATTGGTGAGATTACACCTACAGTGCATCTTACAAGGGTACATGTAAAACTTACTAAATGTAGGATATAAATGTCTTGACACAATAACTAAGAAAATGCCAGGAAGGCTATGTTAACCAGTGTGATGAAAATATTTCAAATTGTGTATAAAACCAGTGCATGGTGCCCCATGATTACAGTAATGTACACAGGTATGATTTAATTAAAAGAAAAAAAAATGGGAGACACTGGGAAGCTCATTAGTGCTCATCCCCAGGAAATCACCTGACAG